>JAQFZH010004547.1:0-11803 GCA_034695485.1 Entomobrya nivalis
TACCATGAATGAATGGAAATAAAATTTATCATTTATTTATGCATTGCCGAGTGCTAAATAAATAATAAACCTGTTTCGTTTCATAAAGCAAACAAACATACATCATAAAAACTATACGTTCGGAAATAAAATATAAATATTTACTAAGCTCTAACCTTAACCTTCATTTACTTCAAGGTTTAAGTATAGTATATGTTGCAGTGTGGAAGTAAGTCCTTTTGAAAAAAAATAAAACTCGAAAAATCATGCGAAGTGAAAGTTTTTAATCTTTTAAAACATAGAAAACATTCTTTTTCATTCGCCCGATTCTAAAACAAATGACACAGTCCAATCAAAAAACCTAGAGTTTAATAAACAACTCCGGAACATTTTTTTGCCATTGTTTTAATTTTGTATTTGGTTACCCTGCCTTAGTTGTAATGATATTTCGTAGTAAAGCTTTCTCCTCTCAAACTGGTGCAGTACTTATTTTCTAATATTTCTGCTTGTGCCAATAAACATGTCATCTCATTTCGTATCATTAGCATTTCCTCCCTTTTTTTCTTCCTCTGTTTGTCAGCATTTCCCCGATTCCCCCTTCTCCTGAACAACAACAACGATTCGTCTGCTTTTGTCAGGTTAGTTATGATATGCTAATATGCATGAAAATGATATGCAGGATGGTCGTTAAAAATATGGCTTGTAAAAATTATTTCTCAAGAAAATATTTTCTTTGTGCTCATGCTGTGATCAATATTTCCTCTGCTTTCGATACTAATAAGCAATATGTATGCTTAACTTTTTTTTATTTAAATATTTTATCATATTTTTTATTGATTCGTAGTTTAATTTAAGAGACAGTCATCATCTGCGTCCTTATTTTGCCTCAAATTGTCTCTCGCTTTCTCTATTGTAGGAAAAATATAGCATGATATTCTATTCTCCAACAAGAGAATATATTATTAAATTTCTATGAAAGTCTGAAAATAATAAATTTTCCTCCTATTCTCTAGGTGCAAACTGGATAAGAAAATTGTCAGAAGATAAAGTCATCATAATTGCGGCTGTTGTCGGAATTGCCATTGTTCTTTTTCTGATTGTTTGTATCATCATCATTTTGCTGTGTCGTCGAAAAAGGATGAGCGAAAAATGTAAGGAATATTTACACATTTACACAATTTCATCTGCTACGTCTTCTTTTTTTGCTATTTATACGTTGCAAAAACGCTATTTGTGATTATGGCACAGCATAAATATTTCAGATTTATCGGAAATATTTTATGTGTCTCCACACGACAACCCTTTCTATCTTCTTTATTTCAACTTTCTGTCTTTTTTTAGGACAACAATAACTTTTTTCTTTCCTTTTACATTTTAACTCAACCAAATATTAAGTGCATACATTATCAAGTTCATTCTTTCTTTTAAGAATTCTTTTTTTTGTCACAATTGTCGAATACTTGCTTTCGTTTTCCCTTTCATGTCTTTATTTCCACCTTCCATCAGTTTTTCCTGTAAGTCATCTTCAATAAATATTTCAACTTTGGAGTATACCACGAACTTTATTTCTTGTACCCTCTCGTTTGTACCTAAACGCTATATTCTTCAATTTCTTGTACAAAAAGTTACATTACACAAATCGAAATGTGACATCAAATATTTCATACATCTTTATATGATTTGTATATGTACAGTTCTTACTACTAACAACTCTGCGACAAAAAATGTACCGTGGTGCATATAATGATACAATTTTGATGTTTCTTTCTCCGTATCCGCTTATCTTTTCATGGTTTCCTTGTGTATTTGTTCACTATTTCCATTTCTGTTACATTCTCAGAATTCTGATGTCAGTGGTTCAACATTTTTTCTCCGCATTTGTCGCATTCTATTTGCCAAAAACAAATCACTGTCGTCTTATTCTTTGTGTCAACTGGTGAATTTCAGAGAAATAGAATCTACATTTCTGATACAGCAATAATCATGTCATTTTTATCTCGTCATAAAGTACATGTTCTCGTCATTCTCAATCTTTGTCAAGTTTTATTCTTTAGTTCAATATCCCAATGCCTGAAATATATTCATAAAATGATTACAATTCTAGTCTCACACACAAAGTCATCCTCACCATCAGTAATAAATCCCGACCAAATACTTCCTGTATTTTTGTTAAATTGGTTTCATTTACTCCTGATTTATATTCCAGTTGAGCCTGCAGATTACTGGTTATTTTTACAAAGTTAGCCATGTAATTCCGCAGTTGGTCCACATCATTCGTTTGTAATTACATCAAATACTAAATTACTCTTTTTTTTCTTCTTACTTCTTATCCCCACCTCATTTGTCGTATTCATTTATTGTATTTCATTAAGATTTCGAGTGATTTTACACTTATTCCTGAAGTAGATTATTGTAGCTACCACTAGAAAAAATACTCAAACCCTTGAGATAATATCTTGAGCATTAAAAGCCCAAGTACATACACTTCTGATGAGAATGATAATAAGAAAAATCTTGAGAAAGACAAACTTTCTTTTTTATATTCATTTTACTAAAGAACAACCATGTCTTATACAACCACCAGTCCAGGAAAAGTAATGAAATGAGAATTGAGAGAAAAGAGGGCGTCTCTCCCTCCACTGCCACCACCACCGAGCACACAACACACACTTCTCATTCTGATGATACCAATAATTAAGTGTACATGCAACTAGCTTTCATAACTATCTAGAGTTTCTCAGTAGTTTTCCAAGAAGAAAAAAAAGTACCACGAGAAGTCATTTACTATGCAAGCAGTAAAACAGTTTTGTAGGCACGTACACACACATTACGGACAAGAAAACCAACCTTAGCTCCATCTTTTCCCCTTCATCTCCCAAAAAAGAAAGTGGTTTTCACTTCTTATGTATTCCGTGTGTTTGGAGAATCTAATGGTAACTTATGAGGCAGTAATAGTCTTGTGCTGTGTCATTAAAGCCAACACATACACGCATACATATTTTGGATAGTGTGTTATGAAGAGAATCCCAACCAAATATACTTTCTTGTTCACCCTTCGCTGAGTTTTGTGCAAATATTACTTGATTTGCATTTTTATGTGAGTGAACTGTGTCGAGGTCTTGTCTATGTTCCCTTCTTTGAGCTTCCGTTTGTGTTTGCCATGTTTATAATGTCATTGTGGAACAAAGATGGTATTACAACGATACGGGTTCAAAGAAGTAAAAAGGAGAAGTGGTTTGGTGACATACAGACAAGAGGTATGAGATGAAATGAGTGTTGTGATAAGTGAACCCTAAGCAAATTCTGCTTTATGTAGGCAGGTCCAATTATGTTCATATGTATATTCATATACACAATACGCATATGTAGGTGTCATCATCATCTATCCATCTTTGCAAATAAACTTACTCTGAGAAATTGTCTATATCTGGCTCCTAATGGCTCGTGCAAAATTACCCTGGATGTGTAATCTGTACTGTGCCCTTTTTTGCAAAGAACCATCAAGATCATTGTGTTCTTTTGTGTGTGCTTTTCTGTTTGGTAACCTATTTAAATGCTTTGCATGAGTGTACTTGCATAAGTAAACATGAATATTTTTAGGAGGTATGTGCAGTTCTGCTTGTCGTTTATGTAAGTACAGAAAAATCTTAAGGAAAAAACTATCATTCGGTATGATTTTATCGCGTTAATGATATCGTTTGCCGGTACATTAAAAAGGATAATACTGCGTGTATGAGTTTCAACGATTTTCAAGAAAGTGTATCTTAAGTGGTTGAGTAACAGGATGCATCTCTAAGCATCGTTGCCATTCTATGTCATGAAACGATGATGACGATCATTACTACAAAAAGTAAGAGAATACCGTCAAAAGTGCATGTGTGCGATAAAAGGAAAGTTTTTCTTGGAGAACCGACGAAAAGCTGTTAAGAATGTCGTTGGTGGATAAGGAGGGAAAAGGCGAGAATATCGGCATTCATTATCACTTCCTTTTGCATTATCATTTAACAAAATCTTACATATTCCACAAAAGAAAGTGGGACTTTTGATGAGTACGCTGTTCTGCATACATTATGTTTCCAAGATGGCTTTAAGTATGTCGAACGGGCTTAAAAGATGTCACCATCATGACAAAAATTACATAGATGATATGGCGTTATTCAATCTTTTATAGTTATAAAGCTTTTTCGTCATAATAATAAACACGAACAGCAAACTTCTTTTTATCTACTTTACTATCATCATAATTTCACCTGTAATGTATATAAATAATACAGATTCCGATATAGCTGTAGTTGAAACCAGAAAGACACATTCTCTGCTAACGTGATCAGGTCTATTGTTATAATTAACTCGCCTGTTGTTTTTGTCATCAGATTATTTTTCAGACCGGAGTACATGTAAAAGAAAGTTGAACTGGAACGTGATTTAATTTGAGAGCACTTTCTTAAGATTTTAAGAGTGTCTATTTTTATCACTACTTCATTACTAGTAAACGAGCTTCATGTTACATGTTTACGATATCTGCATTATGATAAGTTGGAATATGTATGCGGAGAAAGTTATTGGACAAAAAAATAAAAATAAAATAATTGTGGTTGTTTGCTGAAAAAGTTGCGTGAAATTGCGCAAGGTTTAAATTGTATATAGATATATGTATATATTATGAAACCATGTCTGCCAACACTGTACAGTGTTTTGGGCAGTATAGAGAAAAGGTCGTGGTGATGAATATGAAGTTTGTGGTTTTCTTTGTGATTCCCTGAAACCAAATGACTGCAAAGGAGGAGTATAACGGGGCGCATAGAAAGAGAAATGATGAGATGAGATAGTTTGCGTTACGCACTGATTCGCAGCAGTTGGTCAAAGAGGTATTTACAAAAGTGAATGCGTAGAGAATGGAAAAAGAGTGGCCACAGTATAAAGTCAGCAGGCCCTAGGAAAATGAGATTGCAAACAATGTTTTGAGCATTATAATGGCTTTCGTATTAAAGAGAAATTCAAAGTGAGTGAGGAGGATACGGAGTAGTTAACGCCAGACATCTAGGGAAAATAGTCAAATATCTGAAGTAATAAGAAATGCAATGCCATAAGTCGAGGAAATTTACGGATTTTAATCTTAATCTAGTTTCCCGTACACAAACAGATAGAAACCGTATTTTTACTGCCTTTTGCTTTATCCGTGCTCGAATTCCGGAAAGTAGCTGGCTGCTGCTGGGTTTGCTGCTTGCGTGTGGGTACATATAAATATCTCATCTATCCCATTCAGTCATATATTCACGCACACACTTTTAAGTATAGCAGCACAACTGGTCAGAAAATTGTGTTGGTTACGGACTACCACCGCCACCATCACCTCATCACATCCATTTATACAGCATATTTATACCTACACCCTTACGACCATCATTACAAAATGCAACTCATGTAGTTGTTCTATTGATACTACTGATGAAATGAAGGGTGTTACGAAAGCTAAAGCCCATCAAGAAAATGAATGCCTTTTTACTCCAAACTTCAATTCCAACTTTTCTCATTGTTGATTTTCTACAGCTCTCAATGAGTATTTTTATTCTAGTAGTTGTTCAATTCACTACTGCAAATAAAAGTACCAAAGCAGATTCGTTAATATTACCTGCCGACCAACACATGGAGCCATTAAAATTTTAGTAGGTTTACACCTCCTCTACCACCTACCTACCAAATGTAATTTTAGGTTGCATTCTAACTCAAACCAACTTTTACCCTTCATCATGGCTGCTGATAACTACACAGACTATATAGCTTTTATTGCTGCCTGCCATGCGGCTTATATTTTATTATCCACTTCCTTGAACAAGGACAATTATCGAGGTGACCGTTTATAGCTTTTGCTGACCAGAGCCAGACTCACAAATTAATTTTGTTGTCATTCAGCAATGTAGTTACTTCAACAGTTTTAATCTTTGGCTGTGCACCGTCAACCCATAATATAGATTTAGCTACTTCCTCTTTTCAATAAACCAAGAAAAATCTTGGATTTCGGGAACGACAAAAATGATCACACTTTACTTGTAAACCAGCTACCTCATTTCTTTTTTTTTCAACACCACACCAGTTGTTTCTCGGCCTCACAATAATTGCTCATTGCTGTGCAGAAACAGGCAGTGACTTACTTTATAAGATTGATTATTTGTCCCTTATAAATTACGCACTACTGCTTGCAAAGTCACGAGTAGAAATTTTATAGCTTTTTAAAATACCTCGTTCCTTAACCAAGCGAGACACAGAAAGAAAAAATACTTTGGTCCAATATGGAACAAGGCCTTTAAGAAAAATATTTGATCATTATGGAAAGGTACATAAAAATATAAGATTCGATTATTATTGCCGACTTTATAGAACATTATTGTTAACCAGCGAGTTGTATAACACTTATTTTCGTAATAATATATCGTAATTTAGTAATGTGACACATGAAGTCCTTCGTCTTGTTTGTCTCTCTGGCTTTCTCCGGTTCTCCCGCAACGCCTGAAGACAGAGAGAGCTCTTATTCTTGTGACAGGCATTAGTACAGCTTACAATTTTTAGTTGAATGACCTATTTCTCTTTTATAGAGGAGACGGCAGCAGTAGTGGTACATTCACGACATGTAAGCAGTCAGTAATGTAACATGAAGAAACACATAAAACTGAGATCTCACTCCTTGAGTGAGTGAAAGATGTGGACTTATTACTATTGCCATTATTTTGTGAGTGTGTACTATGTTCATACCAAACGACGAACAAAACGATTACGCCGTGTTATGTTGCTTCGCATCTACTGATGCCGGGACTTTGGAATTTTTCATGGTATGGCTGATTGTCATGTCCTTTAGTCAGGAAAAAATGCTAAGGGCCTTAAAAGGGATAAAGTGTTGGAAGAAAAAAATACCAAGCTAGCAAAGTTTTCTGGTAAAGTCGAACAAGAAAGATGGTTAACGACCAACGGGTTTGTTGATGTCCTTCTTTTTGAGAAAACCGAGAGAGAAGAGGGGAAAACTCTTGCAGAATTCTTTTGTGAAAGATGCAATGTTATAATAGTGAGTTGTACAGTAATTGTCTGATATAACAAACCAGCATGTGAAAGAAAGTGTTGGTTTTAGCAGGACTTTAACATGAGCTGATGTGTAGCAAAGTAGACTTTACTGTAGTACGAGCCACAAGCACCAACACTCTTTGTACTTGTACTATTGATAATAGCAAGCAACTTTGGTCTAAACGCTTTTATTGATCTATTCACATTGGCAAATCGGAATTTTTAGCTTTATCTAATATCTCTCTCTTTCATTCCTCATTTTTTTGTGGTAAAATGGTGCAAGAGACGAAGTGTGCGAAATGAATGGCTTTTTGGATTCAGGAGGTGTATACATACCCTTTGTCTGTACATCTCCTCTTCCCCGCTGATCGTCATGGACGTTGAATTCTGTAAAGACAGATGATGATTACCATCGTTTTCTTTCACTACGGATAGATATCATGATAGGACAATGATCGTGTACTACCATTTTTTGGTGTACTCAAGATCCACAACAAAAATGAGAGTAATGGCGATTTTACCCGATTGTGTAGAAAAAATGGTAGGTATATTAGGTATATCATTCGGCTGGATGTACCATATAATGATCTTGAAATATTCGTGTTACAAACATAAAAGTTAAAACCCGTGAGCATCTTCTATAAACATAAAGTTGATAAAAGTGTATATGTAGGTATACATGGAAGATATATATTCAAAACTTTATGGCACTAGATATCTTTTATTATTGCCTTATATGATGCTATACAATAGCGAAGGACAAAGCCATTTTCTTTTACTTCAAAGGGTGACATGACAGTGTTAGAAAATCAGCATCATCATCTTCAGACATTACACGTAATAACCAACATTTTTGTAGGGAAATAATGGAGGTGGGGTGTTATGTACCGTTAAAAATAAGAAGTTTGAAAGGACTATACACTACAACACAACTGTGTATTATAGAGAAAGTGAAAGAGAAAGGAGAATCGTCTGTTGGCTTTCCAGCATCATAAATCTTTAGATCGGCCTGGATGTATTTCATGGTTCGTGAGAAGAATATGAGATAATTGTCGCCTGGGTGCTCTAAAGAGTAATAATAAATGGAAGTTAGATATCGGCAAGATGAACAAGAAAGAGATGATGAGGGTGGGTTGGGTTTGGCTCTGGTCATATAAGCCGCTGAAACCTATATACACGTATACGTACCCATAAACATTCATAAGGCTTAAATTTGGACGTACAATATGTACACTCTTTTAATAGTGCTAAACGCATATTGACATCATGTCCTTTTTCTTACCCAACCCAGCAAATTACACTACTCCAAATCGGCTATGATGATGAGAAGGAAATGCAGTTTAGGATAAAAGAGAGAAAGCAAGCAGACAGAGAAGAAAGATGTTTGGGTTTTATTGCCTTCCAAAATCGAAGCCAGTGGTAGAATGATATTATGGTTTTACAGCATTTCCTCATCTTAAATTTTTTTTCATCTCGTTTTTATAGTTATACAATTCTATTATGTAGCTTTTTCTTCATTTGGCGATGATCGTCTTGATCATCATCATGATCGATTTAATTGCTCCCGAGTGGGTTTTTTATTCTTGTGTAAGCTCATCTGCTGGCTTCTGCATCCGATACACTAGGAATATGTTTTATACTGTCGTAATATAAATGTTTGGGTGGTTTTGGTGCTAAAATGCAGTATTGGAAAATCATGTAAGGAAGTAAGAAGAAAATATAGAGAAAATTTTATGGGATAAAATGTGGATTAGTATTTTCGTCTGATTTCTGGATGATTTATTGCTGTATCATTAATTTCATATATTTGTAAGGAACATCAATGTTTGAAATTTTTTCGTGTAGGCGGATAAGAGAAAAGAACAAAGAATCTGTGTATACAAATACATGAAGATGTACATAATTTACTAATCCAGGCTTTCACTTCTTTTGTCTTTCTCCTCTTCCCTTCTTCCCTCTTCTTTTAACTCTGATATTTCCTTTATAGATTAGTATTCTGTCTACTTTTATTTACGAAAAATCAATGATGATTGATTTATTACGATAACACAAATCATTGCAAATTTAACGACAAAACTTCTTATGCTGTCCTGTTTTTATTTTATTTTTTCTCCCGGCGATTTTCTTTTGGTTTCCACCCTGTGCATGCAATGGGGTACAATGATAATGTACTTTGCTACTTTGAATACATTATCGTGCGTATCCCTTACTTCTTGATGAACTGAACTTTAAATATCCCGATTCCTTCAAACGTTGCTGCCTTCTTGTGATGCTGTTGCCGCTGCTGATTTTGCTGTGATGCAAACACAAACTTATTTTTTGCTTTCGAATGCTGGATGCGCTTGTTTTTTTTCACGCAATCTTTGATGATGATTTTGATGAATGATGATGATCATGCAGTAAGACTAACCATGAATAATTTGTGTTCAGACCACAATGCCAGACCGGAGGAACGCCAAAAGTAAGTGCTTTTCAATAATAATCCTCTTAACAAATTACATATTCTATCATATACTTAATTTTAGGTAAAGTCATAGTTTAGTAATTACACTTCGGTAAGTAGTGAGTAATTTATAAAGCCAAGTGTGAATGATGACAAAATGAGTGCAAAAGTGCAAACATGTTTTAATGAGAATATTACTACATGTATTGGCTGTTATAGCCACTGGAAGTAGTAACTGTTCAACCATTAAGGATTCCCCATAAAATGATTTCATATTTAGATTCAGAGATCAAGTATTTTCTAGGGGGTGATCATGTACCATATATTAGACTTGTATGAGCTTCTATATTTCTTCTGATCATCTGTTTTTATTGTATTTCCTCACAGTGAACATATTGATTACGAACGTTTCATTGTAAATTTGTACGGACCGGAAGTTTTGTAAGTGTGAAAACCAAAGTAGTAGTTGAAAAATCTCAGTAGTATTCAAATTTAATGCAATTTTCTAAGATACTCTAAAAATATTATGGAACTCTTTCCTTTTTAACGCCCAACCAAACGAAAATATTATATAATATATTTCTCTACCAAATTTTCTCTTTTATCGTGTATCAAATTTCTTGCTCCTTCTTTTTCAAATCCAGTATATTTTCCTGTATATTAATTGCACAATAATTTAGCTGATATGTATACATAGTTCTCATAATAAGCTATCTTGTATCTACTCTATTATGTGTGATATTATATCGAACTTGCAAATATATCTACCGTAATATTTCGTTGGCAAATGCAGCAAAACGAGCTCAGCGGTAGGTGAAAATTAATTTTGTGTGTAGACATCAGCATATCCGCAGCAGCAGCAGAATTTTTTTACATTAATTGTGCCTAAAACAGTTTTTTATTTGTTTTTGTGTGCAGCATTAAACCAAACAGCATATATTAGATTACATGACATTTCATTTCGTACTACTTATTACAACTCACAATCATGCTGTACAACAAAACAAAAACTAGGATTTTGTAGGCTCATTTATTTACATAATAAAAATGTGTATTTGAACTTTTATTTTATGTTTGTGTTTGTCTGAAACGTGTGCAAAAGTGTAAAAAAATCCAATATCTGCCCCTGAGCACTTAAGCCTGTTGTGGTATAGAGTAATTATCCAACCAACCAAACTCACATATTATGCGTACACGTTCGTTCGTTCATTGGTCCAGTATTTTTTATTTGTCTTGTCTGCTATTGATATGATATCAAGTTAGTATAATACTCTGTCTGTACAAGTAAAACTGACTAAAATCCTTTTCATCGATAAGATATATAAATGTCAAAAATGGGGAATCCTTTCATAACAAAAACAATGTATAACAAATCGTGATCACGCGTCCGCTTACAAAACAAAATACTTCAAATAACATAAAACATGTACAAGGTGACAATGACACTAACAAAATAAATGTCATCATATCATGTAAATACCAAATCTATTTTTATACTCTCTTCCTCTTCTTCGAAATACAAAAATATTAGAACAAGTTTTTTCTTTTCTTCTGAAGTGCTTTTTACACTAGACTTGTTAAAAATGCCAATCTTTCTCTCTTGTTGTAATTCATGGCTATCTCGTAGCAGTTCTGAGGGCAGAGCTTACATTAGCACCTATGACGCTTCACCATCACTCTCTACGAACTTCACCTCCACTTCCTACACCCACTTCACAGGTAAATATACAGGTAAACAGATACAAAAGTACTTGAGAAACCATAAATAAAAAAAGTAAAGTATCCCACAAAACTTCAGTTCAAACTTCAAAATATATAATTTCCTTTTCATTTCATTATTTATTTCATTTAAAACAAAAATTACTATATATATCTATCCTTTACAATCAACTTTCTCTTTTTTGTTTTCGTACTGTACAAAGTATACATAAATATATATATGTACATTGTAATATTGTTGTTCAAAAATTATAACGTTACATAATTTACGTATTGGCTGCGAATTTATCTTATATGGCGGCTGCGGCTACTTGCATGCAGCTAAATATTTTCAGTTCAAGAACACTTTGCTGCACATATTCAACTTTTTCAGTTGTTCAGTAAGTATTTAAACACTGGAACCAGTCTACTCGCACTGTTCCACGTTCTAAACATTGTTATATTTAAACTATTACATCATAGATATACATTTCAAATATAATACAGTTACAAAAATTATTGTCTTCTGTAATACTATCTTAAGCGGACGTGATTTCTCCGAGAGAGCATGGGTGCTATAATAGTTGTTATTCTCGGCGACATTTGCTTTGCTTACATGCTTATAACGTT
>JAQFZH010004548.1:0-11803 GCA_034695485.1 Entomobrya nivalis
TTGCCGGCGCAGCCGGCGCCTTTCTTAATTGTCTACGTGCGTTATCTGTCACAGGTGTTTTACCTGTTTTATTTATTGGTATTATTTGAACATTAGTGTTATGAAATAATGCCTATGAATGACCTCCAAACTTTGATTCGAGTATGATACAGAGATCACATTTCTTCTCATTAAGCAATTTATGCAAACTTGATGATGAAATCAAAACTTTTTCAATGATAAACTATTTTGTTTCCGAAATCACTGAACCCAGGTTTCCTAACGCTACTTTAAAAGATAGAAATGATTAACAATCAACATTGACTTCACCACATTCTCTATCAATTTTTTGCTGGATTTACAAAATATATCAGCATTACACTTAAATTTGTAACGTATATAATGATGACTTCAGGCTAAACTATGTATGTTTATAAAAAAAATACAAATTAGATTAACAATTTTTAAAGATATTATAAAAGACCTGCTTGATGTATTACATATGACTGCCTCATGTTTTTTACTGAGAGTTTAGCTGGAAGCAATTTTCCGTATCAAATGTCAACTGCTCCAGTTTATTTTATTTGTATTCCACATCATCACTTCAATTATTCTCTTAATTTGTTTTCAGATTGCTGTTTATTTTTTAAAATCATTTCCAAGTAGATTCGATCTAACTGAAAAAGTGTGCTACATAACGAAAAAATTTCGTAACTGATTCTAATATGGAATCGTACACGTTAAAAGGCGGTGAGATGTGTAGATTATTGGAAATATTGGTATAATAAATGTTCGCAGATTACTACAGTTCTTAGATCGACGACTAGCTGAAAGGAATTTGAAATATGCAAGTACAAAGGAATCAACGAGTAAAAGTAATTTGCCGTAATTCTACAGCTTCTTTATAGTTCTCAGTTCTCCTCTCAGAATTTATTTTGTCGCAAATCAAGTCACTCAATTGGCTAATTCACTTCCAAAAGAAAAGACTTCATATCCAAAAAAGGAAAAAAATAAAATAAAAACGATTGAACTTTCTCTTTGGTTAATCTTCAGAATACAGGTGAGGTAGAAGTAGAAATAATAAAATATATGGAAGTTTGTTTTCGGGAGTAAAAGTCCTGTTAAATGTTTTTGCTGTTTCCATGCATACGGCTCTTTTCATATCTCCGAACAAAGACTCCAACTATTGCTGTGATGCTGAATGACATTATTGTGATGAAACGCTTTTCATTATAATAAGCGGAAACATGAGCTCTTTGAGTACCTTGTCTGGCACTACATTACAGCTAATAGCCTTAATATAATTGAAAAAAAATTGGCATTTCCTGGTAGTGCTCATAACATAACAACATTTACCTGTCTGCAAATTATCTCGTAAAAGATGTTGCAAAACTTAACGGCTTTTTAGTTTGGTTTGAGAAGGCAGTGTTAGCACTTGCCAATCAGCACTTTTGCTCAAAAAAAAGTGTTTTTAAACTTTCACATTACATATATGCCGTATATTGGTATATGAATAAATAAACGGATTCGACTGAAATTTTAACAGAAATACGGGACAGAGATAACATCTACAAAAACATAAGATTTATTGGATGAAAAGAAATGTTTTGCCATTTAAAAATGTCATTTTACGTGTAAATAGTGAAAACGGCATTATTTGAAGAATGTAACGGTTCCCCAAAACAATTCATAAGAGTAGATTATCCCTGTGTAAAGTTTGTTCATTATTTGCTTCATAGATAATTCTATTAAACTGAAATTTGCCACACTTAACTGTTTCAGAAGTTCTGAATCATAAAAAAACCAAATTGTTGAGAAAGCGATAAAGGGATCGTTGCAAGTAATTATAAAGAAAAAGTGAAAATGGCTCTGGGTAAGCTGCTTTCTTTCCTTCTTTCTAATCAGTTTATAATGGAAATATAAATTTTCTGGATGATAGATCATTCGTTTCTTTAGGAACGGAGGTGCTCATAATATTTTGGACTATGTTTGGACTGACGGCTGGAATCTTTCTTCTAATCTTTTTATACGTTTGTTTCTGCTACTGCTGTCCAAAGCTATTTGACAGTGCGGAAAATGTTTCTGTTCAAGTAGAAGATCGGGAAGCGGACGAAGATAAGTTTGACAGTCCGATCCGCAGTACGGGTCGGTCTGCACCTGGAGAAAGTCCACAAGAGGAATGTTTTGAAATGCACGAAATGAGAACCGACAGTGGAGGCAGGGATGTTCACAATAAACAACTTCATAAAGTACTCGAAACGACAGTATAATCGTAATATATGTCAATGTGTATGCATATTTATATTTAGGCCCACGCTGTGGAGAAAGTATCGTGTGCTCTTAGACCCACGTTTAACATAAAGGTACTTTTTAACCTGTCTGTGTGAGCTGTACCGGTAAATTCTGTGTCATGCTGAACCAAATATTTATGTTGAATATTGACATAGTGGAGGAGATGGGTTGAATTAGTAAACTGGTTTTGTTTTTTAATTGGCCTATGTATGATAACTCTACAGAAAAAAGGGAAAGCTGAAATGTTTTTCTAATTTTAAATCTACTCGTTCTCGTTTAAAGCTATTATTCTATTCCATATTATATTGAAATATTTAAGATCATTTTAAAAGAACCACTTGTTGATAATTATTTGCACAAAAAATTTCTATGAAGACTTGACTCAATCAACGGAAGCAACCTTTCTTTCTACCTTACTTTTGGAGTAATGAGCACCAGAGTTAGTTACGCGATGATGATGGTAAGTCAATTTAAATATTTCTTCCGTTTCACTTCATGTAATGTTCATCATTTATCATCAGTTACCTTATATTTTATTCTTGCAAATAAATCGCAAGTCGTAATCGTAAGTAAATAAATTGCAAGTAAAAATTATTCCAATTTTGGATTTGCGAGAACTATGCTTGCATGGTGTGATGTTATGTGTGAGCACTCGTCGTTAATACAGAAATGGATTTGGGGAGATTAGCGATTCTCAGGTTAGATTTCATATAATATATAGTTCGTTCGATCAGCACCTTGATTTTTCTCTTCAAACAACCAACCGCAAAAGATCCAACAACACACGCAAAATATAGTCCTTAATTTTTGGTAAAAGAGCAAAAATTGGAGCAAGATATGAGCATGAGCACAATGCTTGAGTGGAGAAAGCGGTCGTCATTAACCATCGAGAAAATGTAATATTGAAAATTAACGATGCCCTTGATGAGAGAGTCAGTGGAAGATGCAGCACGCAGAAAGGACACAGCATATAACTACTGTTCACCACAATGCTCAGCAATGCGGTTGTTCAATACACCATAAAATAACTAAACAAAATCTTGTTTACTCTTCCAGGCTGATGTGTAGATTCTTTTGAACCAAGGGAAACGTTTCGAAGAGAAAATCAAAGCAACTAATCTTATCACCGGGATCAAATAACAACTCTTGGCCTAAAACCAAACTTGAATAAGCTTAGGAGCGTAATTTGATGACTGGATGAACATTGTTCATGGATCAATTGTCCATGTTATAGAGCAACAGAAATCCAACGTTTAAAGACGAAACATGGGACATTTTCCAGCTATTTACAGACTGTCGTTCTACCAGTAATTCTACTTGTGTAGTATGTATGCATTGAATGAATCTTGGGTCAGATTTGAAATCGTGAGAATATCGATTCAATGATGGCTCAAGAATCATTTCGTGTCTACAAAATCATTACACGGTCATGAATTACTGTCCTACTCACATTCCTCTTCATTCACAAGACACTGCAACGAGTATCTATAGGAGTATGAAGACTAGTACTCCAAGTAAGTGAAATGACGCCTTTTTTGCTGACCCAAGAACCTAATCCAAAATTCCAGGAAAAGAACATACTACAATTTTGAAAAGATTTCTACATGCATTCATGCTACATTTCATTTTGGACTATGAACATGGCAATTTAGATGCAATCTTTTGAATATTTTCTCACACGTCTGATTTGGATTTAACATGATTTCAACTGTGTTTTCTGTTTATTAGTTTGTTTGGAAAGTTGAGCACGTTTTATGATACAGCATAGTTCGTAGAAAAATAAACTTTGACAATTCAAATATTTTTTAAATATTATTTCTGTTGCAGCATACTTTGCCTATATGAAGTATACCACCAACTGTAAACGGTAGTTTTCCCCTAAACCGGATGAACTAGACCTCCACTTTTCACATTCTTTTCCAGTGCATCCATCACCTCAAAAGCGTTTTGGTATCCAAGCCTCTTGTACCTCAACTGATTCTGTTCAATATCTAAAATGGGAATTCGAGAAAATATACTTATTAAGTAAACTTCAACAAAAATGCGACAATAAAAAAGCCATATAGTAATCTACCATTGTAAAGGCCAAACGTTTCCATAGGGTCCGTTGGACTTCGTGCCTTGCGCACTAATTTCACTGGGGGTTGCAACATGGCTCTACCTACCCGATTAGTTGTACCTAAGTAATCAACCAATTTCAAGTTTAAAAAATACGTTGTTATTGTTATGTAATAAATTATGTGTGTTACCTTCGATTATTACATTGAGTCGAAACCCAAACATCCCGTCCATTGTTGCGAATAGGGCGATTAGAAGAAACAGAGCCGAATAAATTTTCCTTGTTTGGCACATTTTTTTTTGCTTGACCAATGAAGGTTTCGGAAATTCTTTAATTTACTGTTTGTGTCAATGGGTTTTATTTTTTAAAGAAGTACGTATTAGAAATACGTATTACGTTTTGAGTTAGTTTGAAGAAAATATTGGACGAGATAGAATGGTTTGTCTAGGTTTTCGTCTTATGATTAGTCAACTGACCCTAATCTCTAATTGGGTTCTCTAAATTTAAGTTTAAATTTATTGCTAAATAAATGTCTTCTCTAAATTATTTTATTTTCTTGCTTAATTGACATTGCAAAAATAATTACCCGGCAACATATAATGAGTATTTGTAGCTAAAAATAGATTAGTTATTAGATTAAATATGCTTAATTTTTATTTATAATCCCTTAAATACATCATGAGTCATGAATCACTCATCAGTTTTTATGGATAAAGATCAGAAAGATAATTTTCTCACTGAAAACAAACGAACATTAATTTTTGAGCGATAACATTTCAATAAGTGATTATGATTAATCTCATGAGGGTCGAGTTAAGGGGTAATAACGAATTATTCAGCTCTAGCTTAAGTCCATTTCTAAGAAATATAATATTGTGAGTTGTGATGAAGAATGAAAGATAACGTATGAATGACAAGCAGTGAAATGAATGGCGAACGAAAGGAAAACTTTTCTTTTTGAAGAAGTCTGCATTGCAAATATTTGACTTTTGATATTTTACTCAACAAAGACCTGACGTATGATGAACATTGCCATTTTGTCATGTCTTAAATAACCCAATGTCTAGAGTTTCACAGAAAATATTTTTGGTTCCTATTAATATTCAAACAAATTGTTGATGTAATGCTACAAATCCTTTCATAATCGTGATGCATACATACACACATATTTCGCAAGTGACACACACCAGTGGGTTATTGAGAGAAGTCCACTCAGATATAGTCCTAAATATTGATATATCTTATTATAGTTCGTAATGGTCAGAACAGGATCAAACGTATTAGAACTTTTTTCTTGATTAAATTTTTTCCGCACATGAAAAAGTTCTTTTGGAAATAATAAGAACGAAAGAATCCATAGAAAAAAAAAGTAGCTTTAAACCAAGACAACTATAGCATAGGTATATAGAGTACCTCATTTTATAGTCCATAAATATTTTTGAGAAAATGAATATTTTGCATTCTCCATTGTTACAATAATGATGCATGGGAAATTATATCATCTATGGTATCGTAACAAGAATAAATTTTACCAGGTTTAAAAGATATTTTGAACGGGAACCTTTTTCCTATTGCTGTTTTGCCTGGTTTTCAGTATCCCGTCAATTTAGAGAGAAATAACTAATCATTACATGCTTATACATTGTTTCTTAACAATTAATTGTTTTAATTTTTTTTGAATCGAAACCGCCAATTATTATTCCAAAGGTACACAATAAAGGCAATCAAAAACTTCATGAGGCATACTGTCATGTAATTGTCCTTAAACAGTTTTCTCAATCATACTTAAAAAATTAAACCCGCTGTAAGAGCGATCATAACGACGTAGCTGAAGCAATGCGATTTATAACGAAACTAGTGATGATCATTGTTGCTGCTAATGAAAAAGCGCAGGGGTTTGATCCATGGGGTTGGAAATCAATAGGGTTCTTGCCCTTGACCATAGTGACCTACATACCAAATTTGAGCGAAATTGGTCAACTCGTTCTTGAATTATCGTGGTGATGGACAGACAGACAGACAAACGCGTTAAAGTCAATACTCCGCTGAGCTTCGCTTTCAGCTCCGTAATAAATTGATGATTAGCACGTTTACAAGCTTCCGGGGGAAAAGTAGACGTCTCTGGAATCTTTGGTTCGTAGCTAAGATAATGGAAAATTTAAAACTGACGATGGAAATCGGATAAAAAACGATAAAAATGTACAGACATTTGAAACATTCAATGACACAAAAATAATACGCATAAAATGATAGAGACAGGACTTTGTTGTATCTAAAAAAAGTTTAAAAAAAATAGCAACTAAGCTCTTATGAATGTGATTGTAAAATAGTTGTACTGTTGCCATTTCATACCATTCATACGTAAGGTAAGAATTAGCACTTTTAAATGATGTAATATGGTAATGTCGTAAAACATATTAAAGAATTGTGAATTAGACTATTTTTAACAATTGTCGAGTAGCATGATAACAAATTGGTTGAAGAAGGCACAAATAGATTGATTTATATTTATGTATTTTATTTGATATAATTCGGTTTTAAATTATACTTTAATTTCGCCGTTTTAAAACAATTTCTTTGGAATAAGTTCTCCGTTGGCTAGCAAAATTACATAGAATATATGTACATACATACACCGTGAAAGAATAATTATAAATATCATTTGTAGGCCTTTATTGACCGATTGTTTTTCTTTGGTTTGGTTGAATTTTCTCTGCAGTCATGACCTACTTGCGTAGTATGTAGTATGTCATGAGTAGTAACCATCACAGTTGACTTGATAGATTTACTAACTTGGATTATATTTACAAAATATACCTGAACTCTAAATACATTTCAATATAAATTATAAGTGAAGTATTGCAAGACTTTGTGGGTGCATTAAAGATATAGTATTAAATTACCAAACTATTCGAACATAAATATTATACCTGCTGTCTTTTAAACTGAAATTATACAGCCACTCAATACAACAAATAATCAACTAAACTAAATACTTAGTTCATTTAATTTCAATCATTTCTGTGAACCCAACTTTGTCTTTATAGCACATAACATAATTCCTGTTTGGAAGAATTTGTCAAGTTTGCTGGATTTTTGAGATGTAGAAATTTAAAAAAGTGTTTTGTGAGAGAACATAAGTGTAAGAACTGCAAGACCTTTAATTTTCTTGAATTATTTCAAATCGAAAATTTCAATCAGCAGAGGTTCCACCTCCTTTGGATTCATCTCAAGAAAAACCCTCACATGACTTGAATTAAGGGCCCGAAGTTCTGCAATTTTTCGAATTAGCTGCAAGTAGTTAGATTTGGCCTCACAGCCGTTGAGAATAGACTCTAAATATCTATAAAAAATAATCATGACAGGTATTAGTACATCTGTTCATTTACATTCACTACCTACCAATTAATTTTTTTACAACATGTATTTTGATTACCTTTTAAGTAAATAGTAGTAGCTGTCCTGCTCCAGCTTTACAACATCTTTATGGATGACGTTGTGCCGTTCTGGAGTGAACAATGTTATTGCACACAAAATAATCATGATGTTTTCATCTTTTCTCCACTCACTTTTGAATGTCTTATTAAAGCGTTGATGCTCTTCGTACAAATTTCCTCTTGCCTCCTTCAAAACACCCAAATTGATATTATATCCAGGATTACTATGAGGAATATGCCAAGAGTCACGATCCGGATCGTATGTGACAGCACTGCGAAGTATCATCATTTCTGTACATCCACCTTTGAGTAAAGCGATTTGATCCTCTTGGCACATGTTCTTGAAGCCTGAGATCTTTTTCGACATTTTGATTAGTCGCCGAATAGCAATCTCCGTGAGATTTATAATGTTTAAGAGAGATGGTTCAGAAGATTCAGTTTCCTTTATGGGACGTTCAGCATCCACGGGAGCATTCAATGCTTGACTTGCCAATAGCAGCTCGTTTAATTTGGCTTGCTCTGCTTTATTCAATTCTTTGGAGGTGGTATTTCCACCAAGCATCCCAAACGCATTGAATTCTGCTGCTATGGCAATACTCAGAATGGAGTCAATCGTATTCAATGATGACATTCGTTCTTGATGATGATGGTAAGCATTTGGTGGATGTAAATGATCCGAAGGTTCATTCACATGATGATGGGGAAGGTGGTGATAAGGCTCCTGAAGTGAAGATATTTCAGGAATACCATAACGGTGATAGCCATTTCGATAAAGGCTTTGTGAAGGAGGCGACGACCTATCGTAGTCATCATGATACTCTTGATGATATTGCGATTGAGGATGATGATGATGTGATTGTGGTGGTAGGACAGATGGGCGCTGATGTTGTTCATTGTCATCACAGATTGGGGATTGTACAATTATTTGAGGGACTGGCGGGGATGAGGTATGATCAGGCGATGATTCGGGATGGCCAGGTTGAATAAGCGAAGCCAAAAGTGGATTTTGATTATTATTAGTCTGATCGATATGCTCGGGGCTTTGTTGAAGGTGGTGATTGTATTCTTCATGATTGTCATATAACCTTTGTCGCTTGTTAGGAGGATATTTAACCAACGGAGGTGGCTGATGACGATGCTGGGGATGACTTGAAGATGATATGGGCGGAGATAAAGATGAGTTAGAGGAGTCACCTTCTGCCCACGGTGATGATTGCTGATGGTAGGAATAGTTAGAGTGATGCGAGTAGTTTGGAGTTAAATTTTGAGGTGGAATATGATCCGAATCGGGATGCTGATTGAAAATTACTACAGGCGAGGTAGGAGCAGAACTAGTTGTTACTACTACTGGTGGTGGTGGTGTGTTTACTTGTATGGCAATCACATTATCATCCTGTTCTACTTTCCTAGGACGATTTTGCTTAATTAGAATATCACTAGGTTGATTTTGATTATGGACTCCCATTGGTTGTTTTGGAATTTTTGGTTCGGATAGAACTTCAACACATGTTCTTCCACCTTGTAATGATTCCTCGTTGGTAGTACCGTTTGCATCACCAGTCAGAATTGGAGCGGTTAACCTCTGAATCAGTTGTGACTCCGATACATGCGACTTTTTAGCAGCTGATGGTATAATCTCTTCATTCATGTCGTCAGCCGTGCGTCTTTCCGTAGCTGGTGACGGAGACCCTTCCGCACTGCCAGCTCCTTCAACGCTTAAATTTTCTAAACTTGTACGTTTCTTCCTGTTTTGTTCAATTTTCTGTTTCTTCATCTTCTTTTCCTCGTCTGTCATGATCCACTCTTTTTTCATCCCAATGTCGAAACATTTCTTTAGCCTGCAGCGCTGACAAAATCGTCTCGTTATTGCATCAACTTTACAATTATTTTGAAACGGGCAAACATACTCCTTAGTGCGTAGTGCATTACGTCGAAAAAATGCTTTGCACGATTCGCAAGTTATTGCATTAAAATTATTCCCAAGTGCCTTGTCCCCACAAACACCACACACTTTAGGGTCCACTACTGCAGGTACACCAGGTTTTTGGGGCGTAGACGTGGATGATGATGATGACAATTCCCTGTTACAATACATATTTACAATTTCAATTAAAAGAATAAAATTACAACGAGAAAAACCTAAATTCATAGGTATTTAAATTATTATATAAAGCTTTACTTTTCCAAAGGGGAATCCGGTCCATTTTCGACACCATTTTCGATGGTGGCTGCTGCAGTGGTTGCTGGACGCTCCTCAGTTGCCATGATGACAGTTAAAATATCACTTTTCCAAGTACATCGGAGCTATGTGTGACTGGTACTCTCATCCAACCTGTCACAAGACAACACAAACATGGTATTGAGTACGTTAAACACTATAAAATACATCATTGAGTCAGTGGCAGTGGCGATATACAATTCTGAGAATAAACAACATTTTTGATCATTTCATAATATTAAACATTGATTATATTGATAGTACACCTGCAGTTAATCCACCCAAATTCAAATACCCAAAATGATAAAAACCACTCGTTTGACAACATCATCAAGTCATTACCATACATACCAATAATACTGAAGATAAAACATAAAAATATTTTGCTAAAAGGAAACTCGCCACTACCACCTGCAGATCGTAGTCAGTCTAAACCTAACAGAGTTAAACATGCGCTAAAAGCAAGGCGCAGGCGCAGATAACAAAAACTAAATAAGATAACCTTTACAACTACTTGATGACTGACTTGACTTGAGTGACGTACTTCTTGCCCATTTATTCTACGTGACACTTAACAGCTAAAAATGATTCTAAAGTAGTAGCAAATTAATTTGCCACAAAATAAAACTCACTTTTGATATGGCAGGATGCAGTTAGTGAATGAATGCATGTATATAATTGACGATTTTGCACTTGACTTGGACTTTTTGAACTTGTGACTACGCTCGCGTGATGATGAGACAAATCCAAAGTTGTGTCCTCTCAAGTCCAGTAGTCCACTGTCCAAAGAACCATCAACAAAAGTACAGTGGAACTGGAATAGGAGAGAGTAAAATTGGCAAAAGTGGATGTTGTTTCCAGATTAGAGTCGAACAAGGATACAACACAGATTATTATTCCTCCTGGACGGACAACACATAAGAAATCAAATATGGTCAGTTTTACTAACCAATAAATAATATTTTTATTTATATATTGTAAATGCATCAAATATAAATGTACTAACCAAACGATAAATGATAGTTTTTATCCCTTGTTTTTATGAATGAAGACAGAAGACAAGACAAGGCAAGGGGAAGAGAAGCAGTAAATCAAAGAAAGAGAATTTCGCAGCCAAACGTAGTAATCTTTGTGAGTAGAGAAGAGCTTATATTAATAGTTAGTCAAGTAATAAGCAGTGGTACTACATCTGCTCATGATGGTGTTCATCTGTTAGCCAGACTCTTTTGGGTTCCACTGTACTCACAGTTAACTTGATCTGCCTCTGGCCTGGCTCACTGGATAACTTTTGTTTGGATGATGATATGATGAACAGAAAATGAGTCACGTTCCTTTGCTCTTGTTGTGCTGGTTTAGTGGCCAAGAAGAGAATGCTGGTGATATGATGGTGATGATAATAATGATAAATTAAAATAATATGAGGAGGCAGAATAACAAACCACGAGAGTGCGTTTTTTACTGTTGTTGTAATAAAAAGTTGGTATGCATGGAAATATTTTTTTATGATGGAGTGGTGGTGGTGAATGGTGAAGTCAGTGGAGTTGCACCAGCTGTTTAGTAGGTGGAAAGAAGACAGCCGTAAAAACACACACAAGACTTAAGACGACGAAAAAAACACACAACACAATACGCTTTGTGTGCTGTGAAGAAGATGACGATGATGACGACGAGTGTCGTCGTCCGATCCACAATGTTATTTGGTGGTAGTTGGTCGGTCGGTGGTTTTACAACTTGTAACTTACAAGTTTTTAGTAGGTATTTTGACACACTGGCAATTTGATGAGTAATGAATAATGAATGGGAAGCTCGTTGAAAGTA
>JAQFZH010004549.1:0-11800 GCA_034695485.1 Entomobrya nivalis
AGAAAGCAAAATCAAACTCTAAATAGTAAACCGTTGGCGTTCAATTTCATTTTGAATTGGTTTCGACAATAAAAAAATCCTACCTATCATATCAAACCAAGCATGTTTATTATGAGCAGTAATGTCAGACGTCAGAACAACTATGAATAACTATTTATGCTTTTTTAATAGGCTGTCTTTTGTTTCTAGCCATAATTTTTTTTTAGAAATTCAATATGTTCCATTGGTAGATGATGAAGGTTATACATTAGACTGGAAATGATTTTAACATTGCATTGTACAAGTAATCAGTCAACCGATCACAACAATATAGCCAACCAAACCAAGTCAAGCTCCCAAACAGGGAAATCATGTAATAAATAAACACATGGAAAATAGATAACAATAATGACAATGGCACTATTCGCTGATAATACAAGAGTGGTGAAACTACTTCATGAAACTGTTATCATTATTAACAATCACTTTTTGAATCAATGAGGGGTACAGAAAAAAAACTGTATAGATTTGGTGGGTAATATATTATTGCATGGCTATTAATAATATTACTAAAAACATATATACCTACATAATATCGCTACATAAAATTACCAATCTAAAAAAACCTACAAGAATAATAAAATGACTGTTGCTCGCACTCCTCCTGTTATTATATTTTTTTAACCATTTTCATCCTATCTATTTCTCTATTGTCATTATTCCTTTCTGCAGCAAAGTTTTGTTTTTTAGAGTTATTGCACAGGATTTCCGTTCCTGACGGTGGTGCGTTGGTGTACGTACCAGGCAGACAAACAGGACAAGAGTCAACCTTTTAACTCCAATAAATGCTGCTGCAGTTGCGTTACTACTCACTATATGACTGACTGATTTTTTGTAGTATTTGACTGATCAAGATATATCGAGCAGATAAAAATGTGTGATAGGAAAATAAAGGAAAGTAAAGTAGCAATCGTAACGAGTAGAGTTAAGACTAACCCTTTTGTTAAATCCTACACTCATGCATACATACATACGTTGGATTGAGTGTGTGTGTGTGCATAGCCGGAAAACTGGTGAACAGCGAAAATCATTTTACTATTATTCTTTATTGTTTTCTAGGCTTGTCATAATCTACTCGTAAACGATTCTGTTGCATTTATTGTTTGGGGCGTTGTTTTAACTGAAGGTATTTCTCAGTTGGAATTTCTATGCGTAGTCATTTTTTTAAAGCTTTGAGAAACCAAAACTCAGGTCGTTTAAAAAGCATGAATACGTATGTATACTAGAATTTTTTTTCATGGAGAAGACACGGAAACAAAAGGAAGTGAAAATGGATTTTTTGTTTTTTTAAACATCATGCAATTCCTGTAAGTCACGTTAGCTGAAGGAAATCCCATCTGATAAAATCACATTAGAATCAACAGGTTTTTACATGGTAACGCAATTTCAATTTTAATTCATTAATTATTTCGTAGACATACCAAAAACCCAAGCCAACCCTATCGTATGTTGGGCAATATTAATTTTTTTTAAACTTTATTTCCTTAATTGCTCATGATACCAATGGAACTAATAGTTGAAATGTAGAAAAATTCGAGTGCCTTATCGATTATCATTTCTTCTCAACCTGCCACCTATCTTTTTTTCATCCTCTTTATTTTATAGATGGTAGAGTTTTGGGTATTGTATAGCCATCAGGGTAATATGTAATTGCATATTTAAATTATTATCGCTACAAGATAAGCAGTAAGAAACGAAGTAAATGCATCCATATTTTTATGTATATGTTTTCATTTGATCGTGTATATCGCGGTTTTACCTTTTCCATGTAAAGTGAAAAAGTTATGATGGCCATAATGTCAAACATTATTGCTTTGAAAAGGGAATGAGTGAATACTATGATTATGAGGATGAGACAATAATGGCTGTATAGAAGACGTTTTCGTCCATTTCAGTAGATTTTACACCAGCCATTTAGACATCTTATACCACATCTCCAAGAAAACTAGGAACCATTACATACATATTGTGTATGCAATAATATTATTATTACTGCTGCTTTTGTATTCACAAGAAAATGGTTTGAAAGATATATTTATCACCACAGAAGATAGGACAACTAGTTGCTTCTGTGCCAGAACAAAATAGGATTTTCTTTGCTTCCATGGTTTGCATAAATAATAATATTTATTATGACGATTATTATTTCGGTTCTCTCCGTTTTCCATTATTATACTTCCACCACATGATTCTTGTTTGATGATTTCATGATGGGATTTACTCCTCAGCTCTCTCTACATCGCCCTCACTTAGTTTTGCCCAAAAATCGTTTTCCTTTCCCAAAAACTGTTTCGTTATTATGACTAACTATTATGATTATTGTTATAGCTGTTATTAACATCAATATAATAGTTACTGCAGCGATAGCGATACATTTACAAAATACAAATATCCATCTACTCAATAATATTAACTCCTTCATTTATTTGGAAAAGATGGGCATATGTGTGAAAGCTGGCAATGAATTTTGTATTAGAATGAGTATTTGATGAAAAATTACTCATATTTTTTTCCCTACATTCTAATTTTAAAATGAGAATTCTTAACATCTTAAATATTCATGCTTAAGAAATAAGTGGATAGTATAGAGCCATATGCCATCATAATAATTATCATGGTATTATGGCATGCTAAATTGCTGTATTTGAGTAAGTGAGCCCATGAATAGAAATGATAATATCATCATTATTGACCAATTCAAGAAGGTTACTTATGGCCACCTAATGATGATCGCCATCATTATCGTTATATCATCGTCATCTTGAATGTGGCATGCATGTCACATAACTTCAACTCTCCAAATTCCGAATTAAATGCTCAGGTAAATAGTAATAAAGGGGACAGTTTTTTTAAGATGCTACAAATGACAGCAGTAGGCAACTGTTGCTTCACTAACTTTTTTTTGACTAGCTCAAGTCTGTAAAAATACTCCCCGAGTGAATTATGTAATTGTACATAAAAGTATTTCAGAGGGTGAGCAAGACAGAAGAGGGCCGCCAAGGATAGGATTTTTCCCCGTCTTCATAAAAAGTTGTTACGTGAGCCCATAACCATTCAGTTTATGAGAGTGGTACGCACATTCAATGTCCACCTTTTCATTAACAACCAAATTTACATTCAGAAAGGGTTTGTCAAGTTGTTCATGCTCATGTGACCTATAATGTCGAATAATATGCGTAGATTCCAAAATGGACGCACATCTTCATACCTGCTGCTCATGATCAACACACAGGTAATTTTAATTGAATGGTACAAATTGTATTATTAATGTAGCGTACAACGTGTTTTGTGTATTCTTCGGGTAGATTTCGTATGATCACATATTTGACATTACAATTGGGGAAAAAATGAAGGCAAATGGATTAGAAATGAGAGAAAAAAACGGAAAAGCTGCTTAGCTGTGAACGCACAAATTTGGCTCTTCACAATAAATAAAGATTATCACAATAGTAAATTCCATCAAGTCCAAAAATATTATTTACCAACTCGCATAAATTGTCTTTTCTTTTTTAAATATCTGTGTTTGTTCTTTTAAATCTAAAATATTTGTTTATTTTTTCCAAGAAGGCAGATTTCTTAACGAGTGTTCCTCCTGCATTCATTGTACATTATATGTGAAGTATTTATTAGATTTCAGATTTATATTCTCACACATGTGAAATGGAATATTATATAAGAGGTGTTGTGTTAGCTTCACAATAGCTTCACTAGCTTAAGTTTTATTTAGCTGATGGAATGGGGAATATATGAAAATTGATCATACATCAACATTATTGCTGGGCCATGCACAAAATGCTCTCTTTCTCTTTGTCAAGCTAAACGGCCTGTTTTCTTGGGGGTATATAGTCAGGCAACGGAGCAGCTAACAGCTTTCTACTGCAAACAGTAAGACATGAACAATATTTATTATTAATGGCACTCCTTATTCCTGTTCTCCGTCTCCATTTCGTTGAAACATATTACACCCATCCGATTCTGATTTCCCCTCGATTATTTGTAAACCGAAAATCGGAGTGTAGTAGTGGTTTGGTGATACATTCTCTGATTATTGCATTATTTATGCTTCACAAAAGCTAGTGCATTTGAATTGGAAAGCTGGTAAAGAGAAAGAGTCCATTTTCCTTTCACACTTTCTTTCTCGACATTCATATTTTCTTATTTTGTAGAGGTGTGTGTGTATTTATCTATTTTCAGTGCTTTGATGATCTAAGAGAACGTTTCTTGCTCATTTTGTGGATCATCCGCCCAAGCAAAACAGAGTGTTTGAAAGAGAAATGGCAAGACCTCTTAAGTAATGTGAATTCAGTAGAAAAGGAGGATGAAGGAAAGACCATCAACATTATCTTCATCATTGCTTTCTCACAAAATCATAATGGAACTCAATCACCGTCATCATCATCATCATGATACAAATCACAAGGAAAGCAAAGACAAAAGTAAAGAGGGTTGTAGAGAATGAGAGAAATAGAGGGTGAGTGTGTGTGTGTGTGTCTTTTTGCATCTTCTCTTAAGACAATATTGTACGCTTTCTAGTTGAGCCGAGTTCCTATTTGATCTTGTTCCGCTTGTAATATGTCATTCATACATATAAATCTTACATAAACCATTTTCCATCCATTCCTCCTCTCCTCTCCCACTCTCTTTGTTAATTTGCCACTTTGCATTGTGTGGGTCTTCTGGTTGTGGTGATTTTAAGTGCAATATTTGTAAATGCACTAATTCACTGGCTGCTACGCTTACAAGATGGAATAAATGGTATTTTGCTGATGATGGCGATTCTGATAGGGAGTCATTCATTCCATTAAATACCGACATTTACTACTTATTTCACCGTCTTTTCTTCATCTTAACAGAAAACAAATATCCCATTATCGTTATTATTATCATTTTCACTATTTTCCTCTTAGAGGAACCGTTTTCTCCATACAGCCGCTAAGCCAATGTACACAGTAAATATATTTTGAATGTATGTCTATAATATGATGATATGCAATGGGCAATAAAATCAGTTCTGCTTCGTTTAAAGGCACAAAAGTGAATGTCGTTGTTACCATTTCAACCGACGTGATCATCACATCACCAAATGGTAAAAACGAAAAGGAAACGGTGATGGTGGTGTGTGCTATGGTTTGGCGATGATGGCAACAAAAAACAGTGAACGCCGTGACGAGTTTGATGTGTTGTTGTTTACACGACACAAGGAGAAAATTGTGTTTTCAGTTTGGTTTGAATTGCTCGGAAAATAGAATCACCATTCAAATCGAGAAAACACATCGTACATTATTATTATTTGCTCAAAGTCAACTCAACTAAATCGGCATGTTGGTTAATCTCGTGTTTTTATTACATTTACCCATTTTTACAAGCAAGACAAAGGAGAAGAAAAGAACAAGGAGGATACAAACTCTTCTCACTCCAAAAGAACATGTTCATAGTACAAAAGGGCCAGCTTAATAGAAGCACTACACATTTGTTATGCATCATCAATCGTCCGCTACCTGATTATCATGTCTTCGTCTTCTTTTCTTTCATGTTTGTTCAATGATCATCGTATTCGCTCACTTTTAATATGCATCTTGTCTTGTTTTATGTCTACCTGTGTGTGTAAAAGCACTACTTATTTGATCATGTTTCTTTCTTGGTTTGTTGCTTATGCTCGCCATCCATCCCCCGTAATAATGATAATAATAATAAACACGGCCCATTTCATTGACTTCTTCTTTTCCCTTCAACGCATGCGATAATGACAATCATCATCATCAACATCGTCCTCCTCCTTCCTCCTCCTCAAGAATCTTTCAGCAAAATAGATGGGCTTTTTTGCTGGGAGTAGAAGCAGCATAGTGAATTGTGAGTGATCGCCATGATCACGATGATCATCCTCTCAAGATAATTATGACTATTTATTAGTATTATTATCGCAGCTACTGCCGGTTGAGCATGTACCGTCAAATTCTTAAATTCTCATTTCATTTATTACAGATTCACAAAAACTGTTGCTACCGCGGAAGACTGTGCTATTGACGCGAGAGAAGACGGAATAATAATAATAACGAAAAAGGTAACATGTGTGTGCACTGTTAAATCTTTGTCATTCTTTCTTCTCAAAATTCCTCACTTTTTCACGGCGGCAGGGATGATGATGATAATTTCGAAGGTATGCACCGTGCAGAAGTAGTAAAGTCATAAAACGCTCGAGATCACCACCACCATCATCATTATTATCGCTATCATTATAATTATTGCTATCTGTTCTCTTTTGGTAGTATGCATATAATATGTACATATGTAAAAACCAAGAATATAAAGTGATGAGAGAGCGAGAGAACTACGACGACGATGACGATGTTATATTGCTTTACTGCTACATGTGTAAGTTATTATTATCATTGTTCTTTCTCTTCGGTTGATCATTCTGGACATACCAGAACACGGTAGCATAAAGCAATAAAAACGATACTCTAAATAATTATCATGGCAAGCAAATAATCATAATGATCTTTACATCGCCAACACCAAGAACATGCCGGTATTTTTTTTCACTTGAATATCGTGTGTTTTTTATCGTCGACAAAGAGAGAAAGATTGGAGGAATGTTGGACACACATGTGTAATTTGTAATTAATGAAATGAAAGAAAAGCGTATAAAGAACAACAAAAAGTATTCAGCTTGGTTGTTGGTAAAAATGGTCAAAGAATGACTTGGTGTCGACAGCGTCGGTATGGTGACGGACGGGTAAAGATTTTGGTGCCAATACTCGTGACTTATTAAACAATAATGTGCGTTGTGCTAGACAGATTTTCAGAAAAAACAAATGTGTAGCATTAACAAACAGATGTCGGCGGAAGGCGAGGTAAAAATGATGACATCGACACCACCAGAGAAGAAATTAACAAATCTACACATGTCTTGTGTATATTGAGCATACCTTTAACATTTTTTGGTTGGTTGGTATTTTATTCGCTTAATTTATTTGAAAATTTGAAGGGAAAGAAAAAACGAAAATGTGTACTCTTAAAACAAAAGAAGCAAAAAATGGGAAGTAAGGATTGTGGCCAGTGGCCAAAGTGAAAGGAGTCAGCGTTTTTTTTGATGACGACGATGATTGCTACGAAAGAAACAATCGAATAGTTCGTGTGGTTGCCCATCCATTCTGCATTATGCATGCATGTACGGCACACACGGCACTTGGTGCTCACAAGACGAAAGATTGAGACACATTATTAGTAATTATATTCCTCTTAAAGCAGACGAAGTAGTAATAATAATAACAGCAACGAATATAATTATGATTCGCCGTGAGCCAATCTGACTAATCAATTTTATCCAATGATTATAATAAATTTGACGTGAACAGTTTGTAGAGAGCAATACTCTCGTATCGTCAGTCAGTCGAATTATTATTTTTTCATATGAAATATACAACTCACAATAATCATCATATAATGTGGCTATGGCTTAGCTGGCGGCGGCGTCTTTCTTTTTGTGTCAATGCAACAATTTGTGTTTTTTATTGTCTTCGAAAATTATTATAAAGCGAGCATCAGCCAGACAAGTAGTTCATTTTCATCTGCAGACAGCTCAAAGTGTATTGTGTTCAGTAGCCAATATTGAACAGCAGCAGTAGCAATTAGTTCAATCAATGAAGACCGGATATTGCCATCATCATCATTATCAGCACATCGGGGAACAACCAATAAACTGTCCATGGACAAATAAATAACTTTTATTTTGGTCTGCCGAATGTTAGATCATCTCATCACAATAGAATACACGATACGGGCAGTAGTGTGTGTATTATTATAAAAGTGATTCTCAATAAAATGTACATAAATGTCGTGATTAGAGAACCGCTCTTGTAGTTTTGTTATATGTATGATTTGATGATCAAGAGAGTAAAATTAGTAAACTGTGAGGCGAAAGGTTTGAATAGATGTTTGAGATGAGAGAGTTCTTTGGTTGTTCACGGGTAATGATTATAAACGCTCCTGCTGCTTTTCAGCATCATTTGCTGACAGAGTGCGAAATACGCGATGTTTGTTTGATGGGATTGTGTGAGTTTTGGTGCTACCTTTGTACGCAAACGAGACTCATATGCAACAAGTAAGCCACATATACATACATTGTACATACATCATCATCGCACCACCATTCACTCACATCCAATTCATCAAATCAGGAGGAGATTGGTGCGGTGTATTGGATTGGATCGCATCGCATTGTACTTCATTGTCATGGCGTGGCATAGAAAGGCATTCATTCTCTCTCTCGATCTCTCTCAAATCCCATCACAAATGTATCTATCGCATCAGGCAATATATGAGAAGAACAGCAAGACTTTGACTTTACTTCACTGACTTATTTGAAGCCACATTACTCCTTTTGACAGATGGTGGTGGTGATGATTCGAAGCGAACCAAAACCAAACCAGGTTCAATTCAATTCAAAACGCCACGAATTTATTGGGATATGACGATGAAGTTGCATCTCTTATTTCTCTCTCAACAAAACTCTTTGGATACATATTCGAGATGGAATGACTGACTATATATGTAGCTCCCTGGTGGCTGGGAGGACAATGATTCAGAGTTTCCGGTGTTCAACCTCATCAATCCTAACCTATAGATTGAACCATCACTCACACATTTAGATTTACAACAGAACAATTGCCAATTCTGTCTCTAGTTAACTTTCAGCTTTTAAAAAGTTTACAAATCAAACGAATAGATTGAGTGCATGTTTTTTTGCCTATGTGTACTTATTTCAATTACTTGGATTATTTTAGTTCACGGTTATTAACTACAACAGACACAAAAGCATGATACAAAAGCATTAATACGCATCAAGGTCTTTACAACAGACACCAATTTTATTTTTTTATGTTTGTGTTACAATAATCAACACCACAAAATTTTTATTGCCATTGGAAATGAAATGATATGTTCTAAATATATTTCCATTGCTGCTAATAATCTGTCCCCCGTATCCAAAGATTTATTTTTCAGCTGAGTTCAATTTTTTGCATTAGTTTTGTAATTGTTATTAAAAGAGAATTAATACTTATTATTATAAAGGAAAAACAGTTGCGTGACCCTTTTCCATGAGTATAGAACAATTTATAAAATAGAACATTCATAAAAAAAAGAGAATGTACACTTGTATTTCTTCATATTATTATTTGTGGCGCTTATTTATATACATGTTTGTTTTGCGTCTTATTGTGTCCAACTCTGGTGAGCGAATAAATTTCCTCTTATTTGTGTTTTTATTAATGCAACTGTATTATCATTTACCATTATCTCTTTACCCTTTTTTTATCTTGCCAACAAATCACTGGAATGCAAATTACTTACAAATTATATAAATTCGCTAATTTAGATACCCTCATGCTATAGCTAATTAATTTTGATGTATTTTTTGGTGTGTTGTGCACGTTATGCTGTTTCGTTTACTCGCATGCATAGCTTGTTAATTGCTCAATCGTTTTCAAAAACACTAACTACAAACATTGTTTAAACATATCGCCAATAATTCTTTGCATTTTACAATAGTCAATATATTATCATTATAAAATTTCTGAATAATGAATAAACTAATGTCCAATGTATTTGTATAGCTTTTTTAAATATTGGCAAACATGCAATTTCCTTTTTCTTTAAAAAAAAGTTTATTAAAATCGCTAAGAAATATATACACATTGTACAAATCGCATCGCCAGCAAATTCCTTCCCATCATAATATGATACTCATTGAGCTTTGTAGTCAGTCAACGTCTGTTTCTGTTTGCTTTTATAATATGTTGTAAAAGCGATAATTAATTAGGACATGATATGGTATTTTGCGTGTTGCTACTTTGCTACTGTGATTGTGGGTTTGTACTTGGTTCCTTGGCAAAGACGAATGGATTCAACATCAAAAATAAATTTTAAAATTATTTAAACGCATGGCTTCACGTATGGATTGATAGATGCATAACATATACAATATATAGTGGTGGTAAACACAAACAATATATATATAATATACATACAATAGTAAAATATACACATAACCCTATTAAAAACTATGATATGCTTCACCTAACAATAAAATTAAAATAGCACAACACGAGTTGACTGAAGAGAGTACCATAAACACACGCTACATCGAAGAGTAAATGGTATAAAATTAAGATATAGCAACAAATCTTAATAGCTTTAAATTTTGAAAAAAAAATCATTCTAAAAACCATAACAACAAAAGAGTGAGTTAAATTGTATTATATAAAAAAAATACAGACAAAAAAAATGCAAACCAAACGAAAAATCTCTGTTTTGTGTTACTATCGTTTTTAATATTATTATTACTTATTACTCATCCTTTTCTCTCGTCAGCTTATAAGCCTCTCTCGACGGGGTTGCAAAAATTGTTTTACCCTCAGAAAATAAAATAGATTGCCACGGGTGAGCGACAGGTAAGCGGAAGCAAATGATATTATTACAAATTACGATAGGATAATAATTTTTCGAAAAATTTCGCTTATATATTTTTTATGCATGTAGATATATTGTATGTGTATATTATATAGTGCATTCAATATTATTAAATCAACTCTCCCATCTTCTTCAATCCCCTGTCTGACTGTCTTTTAGGTAGGTCGAGACATTTATTTTTAAAACAAGGGAGTACTCTTATTTGTGTCTTTAGTATATCTAAATGAACAAGATGCAATAAACTGAATATTTTATTAATAAGAACCAACTAAAGTTTATCGGCTGACTGATTTTTGACTTGACTGCTGAACAGAATTGGAGCATTTGATGCACTTGATTCGATGCATTACATACACGCGCTCAACCCTCATTATTTCAATGGCGTTGGTATTTTTGGTATCCCATTTTATTATCGCTTTTAAAACATTTAACAGAGTAAACGATTTTATGCTTTATTACCTTATTTCTATTATTCTCGCCTCTTCAATTCTTCTTCCCCTGATTTCGTTTTGCTTTTCTCATGAGTTCCTCACTTACAACTATGATTATCATTACTTTAAACGAAACAAAAAGCTTAATCACAAATTCAGATCAGTTTAACGTTTAAAAAAATAGCAATACTAATAATGATAAGATAATGCAAAATAAAATAAAATCTTCTTCCTTCTCATAAATTTATTATTAACAGTTTGTGCAGATCTACTATTTGTACATGTTAGCATTGTTTGAATTAAGTAGTAATAATATCAGTAATTGAAGTAGTAATGATCAAACAACGGAGTTTGGGTAACTGTGTTGTAAAACAGTGATGATGATAATGACGATTATCATCGAGTATCGAATGAATTTTTGGCGTGCCTCACACAATAAAAAAATTAAGTACTTGTTGTACATGTAAACCTATTAGCAGGAACCATGTAGTTTGCGTAAATGAGTTACTAATTTTTGGGACACCCGAGCCAATTCAATTTTTGTTGGTGGTGGTCTTGTCTTGCCTTCTTGTGAGAACCAACAAAAAATAATTCCATGTTTAAAAAAATCAGAATCAGAAAATTGCTAATCATAAATTATTTCTTCATGTTTCTGTAAAATTGACTGTCTGGCGATAACGTTTTTTAAATATTTAATATTTATACTATATCTACCATATAAATAATCATATACAAATACATTTATTCATAAAATAAATTCTAAAGTAATGGGATAATCTATTTATTACGTAGATAAATCTCGATTTATCGTAGTTATAATTTTAGTTTGTTTGTCTGTCTGTCTGTCCGTCTGTCTG
>JAQFZH010004550.1:0-11798 GCA_034695485.1 Entomobrya nivalis
TAGGTCAAAGGATAAGCTCAATATTTCGAAACGAACAAATTTGAACGCTTAGAGAAATTATAGATTGTGTATATAAAAACCCAATGTTATGTAAGTAACTAAAAGAGAGCTAATTAATTTAATATACCAAAAATGATAAGTTTCACTAATTTGGTATAAAGGATACGCTGGATTGGTAGGATGGATTAAAGAATCTAGGCCAACTATTAAAGATGCGCAACAACAGCTGCAAAATATAGTGAACATTAAGTATTCAAGATAATGATTAAATTTCAGGTTGACAGCTCTGTGGTTTTCCAGAGAATATTTTTCGGGGAAATCTGATAGAAATTTGTACATGCTATTCATTAGTTGGCATAGTCCGTGAGCTCGAAGAACTATAACTCCATATATTAGGGAAAGACACAAGCTGTAGTTCCAAATTAGCATGGTAAAGTTAAACATGCCAATTTCTTGGGATATGTGAAGTTTGTATAAATGTTCGGGAAGAAGGATGGTTACGTAAGATATTAGCCAAATTAAGTTGCAGGTCACGTGTACATGGCTATAGAAGTAAACGTAGATTTTACCAATTTTGGTGTCGATTTTGTAGGGAAATGCACGAATTCGTTCGAGAAACTTAATCATGAAAACGATACGTTGTCCCATTTGTTGAGTGAACATTTTTTCTGGCTTGTTCGGAAACTTATGGTAGCGGAAATTTTTTGCAAATAAAACTAATGCTTAAAGGAATTCAGTTTTTTGTATAAATATAAATTAAGTTTGTGCTTACGATAGTTGATGGTAATAACGTTATATTGGAACTAAATTTAAAAATACTGAAACATTATAGAAGTAAAGTCAATTGAAGGTTATGCCTCTAACTCTATTGATTTTGTTATCACGAGGCAAAAATCGAAGGTGTATAAATACTAAATACATACTCAAATTTATTATATAGCTAATATATATATAGTTTGATATATGTATATTTAACTGAACGAGATTGAAGTCATGAATAAACCTTAATATTATAAAGTGTAATTACATGTATTAAATATATCAGATAAAAAATAAATCAATTTTTAGTGCCGAAAAAATCAACCCAACTCTTGACATGATATATTATACTAACCAAATATAGACACTTTGGAGTTCGTGTGTTTTTGGCCTTTTATAGAGAAGTTCCAACTAGAAATAGAAAAGTTAAACGACACATTTGTAATTACCAAATGATTTTTAGATTAAAGATATTTATATCTGATTTGTTCATTTTGTGTGGAACTATGACATGAAAGCAATTTCACATTGTAATATTTTTTCGCCATTTATTTAAGGAAACCAATTTATGAAAATTGTCGAAATATCATTTGGCATGGAAATATTCGGCATTATAATCTTTTATTAATTTTTTTTAATGTGTTATCGGAAAAGGATATGAAAGTAGTAAATATTTTGCCATCAGAAGCTTGTTTTCGTCGTGTGTACATTTTTAGTTTAAAATATTTTTTTCCTGGTTCCTTTGTCATTTGATAAAAAATAAAATTGGTTTTTTGGGTTAATTTGGAAAATGCATTCACTTGTTTTAGGAGCCATTATTCTGTTGTTTCGAATCGAATAACTTGTTTTCATAAGCATTTTAGCTTTAGGATTGAACTGCAATTATTAAAATTTGCTTCTTTGACTATAGGAATTTATAAGCTATCCATTTCATATACCCAATTTTATGTTATGTTATATAGGTTTAAAATAAAATTTGTTGAAATTTTTTCCCTAATTTTAATTTAACTTTCCTTCAAATTCGGTAAAATCAAGTTAATCCATTAATCGTAATTAAACTTGGTAGAGAATTTAAACATATGCACAATAATATGAAGAAATTCAATATCAATGTTCATAAATATAAACGAATTTTCAAATACCATAAATTACTCATTCGAACATATTTAAATCGATTTTATTTTGAACACCATTCATGTATTTATTACAAAGCTAACAAAATTGATTAACAAAAAAAATCTTAATATTAATTTGCATGTTTTAGTAATTACTGCATAAGTGCATACAGTCTAATGTCCTACATTAATAAATTACATCAAAAAATTTTCGAGGAGAAAACACAATACTCTACAGACTAATTACCTAATATAACACTAATTCTAAACTTTTTTCTTTCAAAATATCGCTATAATATTAACCAACATAATAATTAAAAGTCAAATACAATTATGCTTTATATTTTTTTGTCAAAATTAGTCAATTACCCAGTCAATTCAGTAATTTACATAATTAATCAATTTTAACCATTCATAACTTTTTCTAAAGAATATTGTACACATTAAACTGTTGAGGTTGTTGCTGCTGCTGATGCTGTTGTTGTTGTATTTGTGGTGGCGGCGGTTGCTGCTGCTGCTGGTGATGTTGCTGAGGCAACTGCTGTTGATGATGAACTTGAAGTACCACCGTACCCGCCGGCCCCGCCAAAATCCCCTGATGAGGATGTCCAACAATTTGCTGAGGTTGTGGGATTCCCTGCTGCTGAATATGAAGGTCATGCGAGGGAACCTGAACAATTCCTAAATCAGGCTCCTGCTTCATTTCCGCTTGAAGCTGGTCATTACGATTTTTATGGCGCATCATTGGAGTCCCATTTCCCTCACATTTTTTCTCATGACGAGTACAGTCCTTCCTAAAAAAAATACCCAAAAAAATCAAAACAAATTAAAAACGAATAAAAAAATTGATTAAAAACCAAAATATATTTTTTGGACTAATTACCTTGTTTTATAATTAGCCCCACACCCCTTCCTACACAAATACGGCCTTGCATCCGAATGCCTTTTGATATGCTTCTGCAAATGCTCATTTGCCGCAAAGCCCTTATCACAAATGTGACACTTGAAAGGTTTCTCGCTGGCTGCTGCACTATGCGCATATTTCATATGCCTCGCCCTCAGCACCACACTTTTGAAGGTGCTCGGACACATCTGGCATTGCACCCTTGGCGGCTCATATCCCTCCGGAAAACAGCTGTACTTCTGATGACTTATGTAGCCACTTGGCAAAAATGTCTTTCCACAAAGTTGACAAACGATCCGTTCCCTATTCTCCGCGTGCGTTTTCTCGTGCTGCCTTAATAGCATCTTTTTGGCAAACACCTTCCCGCAAGTTGTACATTGGAAACTTTGAAGAGGGTCGTATTTTCTTCGGGGGTCCTTCACCCCACGATTTATGGCATCGGCCATCTCTTCCGCATTCTGGTGACCCCAACGATGTCGACGGAGGGCCTCCTCTGAGAATAATGGCTTTCCACAGATGTCACACATGAAACCCATCTGGTGTCCTTTGATGTGGTCAAGATAACGTCGGTAGGAGCCTAGTGTCGCACTGCATTGGGGACACTGGAAGGCGAACAGGTGTTTGCCTAATATGTGGTTGTACATGAGACGGGGTACGGACCTTCGGGGCTTTTCAGCGGGACTTGCGAGATAACCGCATTTGGAACATTGGAGGGATCCATGGTCATCCAAAATTACTATGGGGACATCGCCAAGTAGTAGTGTTTGGGATTCAGGGGAGTAGTCGTATTGGAAGTTGATGCGGGGATCGGGCTCCTGATTGGCTGACGCATTTTGTTTGGTTTTTGCACTCTTTTTGAGCATTCGGCAGAGTAGACGCTTGCGAAACTCGGACATGTTGCTGAAGTCAATGTTGTAAATGCTCGCTATTTTGTTGGCAGACCTATCCAATTAAAAAATTTAATTAATTAATTTAAATTAATTAATTTAAATTAATTATGATTTTAATGAGTAATTTTATTTTAGCTAGGCTTACTGAGGTGTAGGTCCCTTATAACTTCTCTTCGACTTTTTAGAAAAGCTAAAAGGATCATAGTCCTTTTTCCTCGATCCCCCCTTCGGCCTTCCTCTCCCCTTCCCCGCCGGTTTTGCCTTCTTTTTTGGAGGCTGAGATACAAAGTCATCAATGTCATCGTCGTCATCCTCCGAATCGTCCTCATCACTATCCTCACTCGACTCACTCACACTCTCCAAGTCATCTTGGGTCACATCCAAATTAAAGTCTTCATCCGAGCTCTCCCCTTCCTCCCCATAAAACAGATCTTCAAGCTCATCATCCCCATCAATTAAAATTTCCTCTATTGGGCCAGTTGTCGATTTCTTATTCCCTCCATCCACTTCCCCTCCCTCTCCACTCTTCTTTGCTCCACCCTCCACCTCCGTCACCTCCTCTCCCTCACCCTCCACTTTCTTTTTAATCCCTCCGTCGACATCCTCCTCTTTCTTCTTCTTCTCTCTATCATCCCCCTCCCCTTTTCCCTTCTCCTCCCCACCTTCACCGTCACCCTCCATATTAATATCGCCACTAACCAACTCCCCCTCATCCCCCTTCCCCTCGCCTTCCGACTCCACCTCAGTCTTAACCACCGCCTCCAACTCATCCTCCTCCCCTTCCACGCCATCCTGCCTTTCAAAAACCTTCTTCAAAAACTCCTCCGTCTTCACCCTCGCCACCCTCACAGGCTGCCTCCTCGGTGTACCACTCTCCCCCATCCCCATCCCCAAACTCTTCACCACATCATCCACCGCATCCCCTCCAGTCCCCACCCCTTTCTTCCCACTCCCATCCTCATCCTCCTCACACTCCACCTTCACATGCAGCAAAGGATTAATTTTCCCCTTACTCTTCCTCTTCCCCCCACTTTTCCTCCCTCTCTTCCCCTCCCCATGACCCCCATATCCACTTCCCACCCCTCCCCCAATCTTCCTCACCGTTGGAGTATTCACCACAACCGTCTGACCTCCCACCCTCCTGCAATAAACCTCCACATCATTCATCACCGCAAAGATCCCATCCCTCAGCAGCAAAACCACACTACTCTGCTCCTTCTCCTCCTGCCCCTCAATCCCCGCCAGATAGCCCTCCAAACTACTCAAGTCCGAGTTCCTTATCGTCTCCTCAATCATCTTCATCTCCACATAAAACTGATCCACCTCACTCTGCAAATTCTTCAGCTCCAAATCCAACTGCTTCCTTAACTCCGCCACTCTCGCCTCCACCTCATCCGCTGCACTCTTCGTGCTCATTGCATATCCAATCTTATTAAAACACTTTTGACACACTGATAACCTCTCTAAACCATTTAAACTCTTAATTATAGTATTCGCCGACATTCGCTTCCTCTGCTGACGGAGGGCCGCCTCGCAAAACTTGGTAAAGTTCCTATCACTTGCCAGCGCCCCCTTTCGCTGCTTCTCGAGCTCCTCATTATTCTCAAACGTGGAACAGCAAAACATGCACAACGTCGTCTCATTAGCATATCCATCCGTTATCTTCAAAAAAACATTAAAATATTTTATTTCACCTTATCTTCCCATGATAACCTTTCTATATCACTTATTTTACCATTTCACTCTCCCCAAAAATGCTATGCCCCAAAACAGTCCCGATACTCATTTCCCCTCCATGGGCCCTACTCAGATGCCTGTGCAAATGATCCAAATTGGCATACTCTTGATCACACCCAACTATCGAACACTTGAACCGCTTATCTTGCACTTGCATCTTATCCTCCTTTGTTAGCCCAGGTTCCGACAAGGAGGACACCTCAGTTATCGTTGGAGTCACTAGCTTATCTCCTCCATCCTCATCATCATCATCACTCTCCACAAGTTTTGAGCTTGTGTGGGAGACCACCTCCAGTTTGTGAACATTTCGAAGGTGCTTGTTCAAATGATCCTTTCGATTAAAAAGACTATCGCATCCGCCCGCCGAGCACTTAAAACGACGAGGGTTATCACCATGTTGACTTTTCAAATGTCTCGTTAAGCTGTCCTTCCTATTAAATGTTGAACTGCACTGGGTGCAGCGGTAAATTTCACGACCGTCACCTTTAATTTTAAAAGAGAAATAATTAACTACTTAACTTTATTTAGAACAATTAATTTTCATCAATTAAAATTTTAATTACCATGCAAGGATTCCATGTGACGATGCAGATGACTCTGCCGCTTAAAAACCTTTGAACAATGAGTACAAACTTTGGAACCTCCAGTTTCCTCCTCTTCGTCTCCTCCATCATCACCAGAGTAGTCTTCTTCTTCCTCAAAATCCTCCCCAAGTTTTGGAGGAGGTCCTTCAGCCTCACTGTTTTCTTCAACAGCTTTTGAAGGTGCAGGTGTGGAGGTTGTGGTCGGGGGACTTGCGGGGGCGGTGATCTCCTCCGTCGTCGTCGTCACGATAATATTTTCCTCTGCAATAATTTGTTGCGTCTCTTGCTCTGCCACTGGCACCTCCTCCGTCACCACTGCCGTAACCTCTGTAATAGGTACCGTCACTGGCACCACCGTCGTCCCCTCCATTGGAATAGGTAGCACCTCCGCCACCACCTCCGCCGCATCTTCTAGAACAGGAACAGGTACCACTGTCACCGTCGCCTCAACCACGGGAACCACCACCTCCATTGACACCGCCTCCTCCTCCTGATTTGCTATGTTGGGAGTATCCACCTCATCTCCTCCTCCACTAACTTTTTGAGTTTGCTCCTCCTCCTCCATGGCTGTCTGTTAAACTAATTAAAATTACATAATTAATTAACTGTTTTAGTGTTTTAAATGCATGTATTATATTTTTTAGTTTAGCGGAGATTTTAAGCTAAAAATAATAAGTAAACAAAGACAATTAAAACTAACTCACCAATTTAATTGTAACACTACCTATTATATAGAGTGTCCACACTTGTTTAACAGGTTAATCGAGTTTAATTTTTAATTATTTTCGATAGTCAATTAAGGAGACCTCCATAATAAACATAAAAGTTGTAGAGAGTAGAGCAGCTGGGCATTTTACATTGAAGGATAGAGGGAAAGCATAGCGGTTAGCAGTGAACAAGCCCAAAGTACACTTGCACCAAAATACAGATCAAGAGCAAGCGAGTATACTAGATTTTAAGCTCCACCCTCTCCCATACACTTTTGTGGATTGCCGAGTAGACAAGCCAGCAAAGCTAAAAGCAGGTTGCGTTGCGTTGCGGCTGGAGTGCATTTACAATTTTACACACAAAAAAGCGCTGCACTGCAACAGCAGCAACGACGAAAACAAGCAAAGCTTCCTTTTTTCATCGAGGGGCCGTTCACAATAAAGTTCAAAAAATAAATGAATTATTATTTTAATTGCATTTTTTATTAATTTAATTGTTAGCTAGTGACGTGGGTAAAGGTAACATAATAAATGGAATTTATATATTTCCCTTTTTACATTACATTTATGTACTATTTGTATAACTGGCCCCGTATTATTAATAAAGCCAACAACAAACAACGAACAACCCACAAGCCCGTCTATACAACAAGCTTACATGAACAGTGAACAAAGACAAGAAGCATTTTTTTCATACGTTTTACTTTACCAAACTTTGTTCCTACCAACTCAACTGAATGTTCATCATTAATTTAATGTCATATTTGATAAAATAAAGCTCACTTGAGAATTTAGGTATGCCTGCAATTTAATTATTTTTTAAATGTTTCCTAAATTATGTAAATTAAATTCTGAGCTCTTTCGGATGCTTAGATTAATAAGTAGATTTAAATTATTTATTTCGTACTTCTGTCTACTTGATATTCACTTGAGTTCAACAGTTTACCTTTTACTTTTTAAGTAGAGGCTCTTAAAAGCTTTAAGTGCAAATTTAGAATTTGAACAGGTGACGTGTCTAGGGTTTTTAACCAATCATAATAGCTTGGTTACTTTTAAATATTTTACACGGCATGTAATAGGTGTAAAATCTGTCGTATTGCATGACAGTAATCCAAAAAAAAACCTAACATTATTTCCGTTATATAAACGTTTTTAAATTAAAGTTTATTAAAATGGGGCAATCTTGTATTTCTCCAGTGTTCGGATTTCTGTTATTCTTAAATCTAAATACTATTTGTGTAGGGCAGCACCAACTAGACTCATGGATTTTGAATACATTTCAAAACTGCACTTTTCAAATCATAGGCTCAATTGAAGATCTTCAAACATCCCGAATCATAAATTATGGAAGAAGCCATCCCTCTTTTGTGGATATATACTCCCATTTAAATCAGGGTCGTTATAACCTATCAAATTTACTATTAACTTTAAATAACGACAAAGCCATAGAAACAGGAATAAGTAGACTTAATACAAAATATACAACGTGTCTAGTCCAAGTATGTTTTATGCTTACATTAGATAACCGACAGTTGACATTAGATTCAATTGGAAATTTATTACTTGCTATGGTCCTATCTGAAGAAAATCCACATTTTGTAATCTATAAATTTCCACAGTTGAATTTTATTTAAATAGAAAACCTACTAATTTATTTGAACAGGGTATCACTAACAAGCATTCCAATTATAACCATTGAAACACCACAAATAATCAACATGCTCTGGTTATCTTGTGATATAATAAGGGTTCGAAACATGCTGAATTTGAAAATAGACAAATATAATCTAAAAGTGCGATTTCAAGTAATGCATCAAAATTTGAATCAAAAGCCGATACTTATTCACACTAATTATGTACGATATATACGACCAGGTGATACTTGTGGTCTTTATGGAAACAGACTAAGTACCCCATCCGGTCAATGTACCGTATTTAACTTGGCTCTCAAACATAACTTTTCAATTACTTCACAATATTATCCGAATGTGACACTTGGTGCAATATTTCATGCAGCTCCAATGAGCAGTACAGGTATACGTATACGGTTCTTGGAAACAGTGAAAAAGCAAGCCGTAAAAAATACTTGGATTTCATATGGATGTATTTACAAGAAGTATGAATATGTTGCATTTTTAAGCAAAGTGGATGCAGTCGATTTCTTGGCTGTTTTCAATCCATTTGACATTCCAACTGCTGGTTTTCTTTTGGGATCTGTATTATTACTTGTATTGGTTTTATCGACTATCGTTTTATTTAAAAACGAAACGATGCTTTGCTTCTCAACAGCATTTAATGCACTTCGTTTTGTGCTCCTGTATCCAATAAAGTCATTTTTCGAACAAGGTGATAACAGTGGTTTGATTACATTGTGCAAAAATACGACGTCCGGCTATTTCCTAATTTCGACTTGGCTCTTTTTATGTTACATATTTGGAAATGAGTATAAAGGGAGTATATATTCTAGCATGACGTCTTCAAATATTCAAGGCGTTCCGAAAACCATAGTTGATTTAGTAGAAAATAGTGACTTACCATATTTGACAACTACTCGACATTCGTACGAAGGCAATTGGTATTCAACCCTACAGGATATGGTGCTCGCAGATATAATTTATTCGTACAAGGAAGGCTCATTTATGAGACTGTTTTTGCAAAAATTTAGACGTCACTTGTTCTTGGCTCATTACAACGAAAGCGAGTTTGATATAATTTATAATATTAGTACGAAAATACCTGTGGGTTTCGAAAATGGTAGGAAGTTGAAAAATGTCCAGAAGTTTGCTTTGGTGAGCACTGTGGACGATACTGACTTTTTTGTGGGTTTAATGAAGAAATATACTGAATATTATGTAATACCAAGTAAGGAAGACAATATGTTTGTTAGTCGGACTCCTTGGTATGGAAAAAGGAATCATATTGCTTTATTGTTTTCGAAAGGACTAGCAAGATTAGAACAGTCAGGAATTTATAATAGATGGGATCGCCATTTTCGGTTAATTGTAGTAATTTGGAAGTTGGGTGAGGTGGATAGAAGACTGAATGTTAGTCAAGGGAAGTATTTTGGGTTTGTGGTGATGGCTGAATCTAAACTGATAAGTAAAAGCTCAGAAGGAGCTCCATTGAGCTGGAGTATACTCGACTTGGTGTTTTTTGGATGTGGAGTAATTTTGGCAATATCGGTTTTAATGCTGGTGCTAGAAATACAAGCTGAAATAATTGCAAGAAGAGCGGATAGAAATTTGGTTTTACAGGATTTTGAATACTTGCCGTAATGCATTACAGTATGGCTTTATTATAACTATATATTTTTTATTAATGCTCGTTATAGCAACGATTTATGGGTTTTTAAATTAAATACGCATTAAAACCTTAGAACTTAATACCTATCAACTTCAAAATTTAAATCTATTTTTCACAAAATGATAGAAATTTACCAAAATATCAATTATTCATAATTGATTTAAGTGCTAAGTTTAGTTTTTACTAAAAGTGTCATACCAAATACATACTGATACGACATCAAAGAGTACATATGTGATTTAAAATTATCATGGTTACTTTAAAGCAGATAATAGTTAAGGGTAATTAATTTAAAATACTTAATACTGATTTGGTTAAAACTTGTTTTGCAAACTTGTATAAATATCATGCCTGTCAATATTTTTTGACAACACAACATTGTTTCGAGAATAAAATTCTTAAATACTTAACAACCTTTTCAAATAACTTATTTTCAAATATATAAACGACAATGGAAGCAATCTGCCCAGCCACCGGTATACAGACAAGTGCATAAACGTTACTACTTTCACTTGATTTATACTCAATCGTATTATTCTGATATTTTCAAGCCAAAGTTTTTCCTTCAACAGCTCGAGTTTTCATCATCAACGCCCATCTAAATTACTGGAGTTTATTTCTTTCCCTTGTTACGTTGCATTTGCATACCATTAGCATGAATGGTTCCATATTATTAATAAAGCCAGCAACGAACAACCCACACACTATATAACAAGCTTACAAGAAAAACGATTTTTTTCTACGTTTTACTAGACTTTGTTCCTACCAAGTCAACTGATCTTTATTGAAGAACGGTTCATCATTAAAGTTTACTTGAGTATGCCTACAATTTAATTTAATTTATGATGTATATTAAATTATGTGAATTAATTTCTGCTTTTTTTCTACCTTCGAAGTTTATATATCGTAAATCGTAAACACTTTATATTGGGATTGTGATGTATCTCAGGTTTTTCACACCGGTATCACCTACCTTATTCATAAGAAGTCAGTAACAGTGTAGCTATCTTACAATTTTTCGATTTCAATAAAAGTTGGTGTTGAATGTAGCAACTTCGAGTGTTAGTACAGCTTGAAACGTAGACTTTTAATGTAAGGTCAGATGGGAGTTTTGGCATTTGTATTCTATGACCTTTGACCTATGACATTCCATTCAAATTGTAGAAATAAAGCCTTAGCAGTTAGAAACCCGGATTATGGGGATAATTTGGGAAGTTAAATTTGAATTTGAGGTGGTATTTGAGATTTGACCTTTCTTTTCCCAGAAGGGCTACTAAAATTGTACACATGAAGTGTTAAAAAGCTGAAATGCGGAACATGTCGTCAAAAAGAATTTGAATATGAGGTCAGATGTGTGTTTAGACCTTTCCTACCGCCAAGTGGATTGGGGTTAGGAAAAGTCGAAGTATGAAAGTCGCTTTAGTTAGAAAAAGGGGTGGAATTTCTGAATTTCTGATTGTCCTAATCACACTGTAAGTTGCCACAATCATGTCGTAAGTTCCCCCAACGTAGGATCTGTACATTGTTATGTACAGTGGGCTCTGCTAGTGTTATATATGTTGTGCTCAATTAAGTCAACTACCCGTTAACCCAATTAGTCTTAAATATGCGTGCAGTGGTGAATCTGATGATTTTAAATATGGATGACTAAAATAAACGACAAAAAATACAACCGGATTAATTTCCTTTGAGACAAGCTGAACTTATACTTTTTATTTCTCCTTTAACAACTCAAATTAAATTCAATTAAATATTTAAGTAAATCTCCCTTCGATCAATTAAAAATCAAAGGTCCCTTC
>JAQFZH010004551.1:0-11797 GCA_034695485.1 Entomobrya nivalis
GATTCCAACTGGCCTCCTTCCCCATCCCACTTAGCCCTCACCTCAATTTTCTTCAACTTTTTGAACAGCATCCAAATATTCGATTCCATCATCTTCCCCTCGAAACCCATGAACTGAACAGTCGTCCCACTTGTCAACGTTCCGTCCTGTCTAAATAAAAGTTCATAGTTAACTGTCACCGAAATTTCCTCCAAGTTATGCTTCATCCCCAACAAGAAGAACAGACAAACCGAGTTTCTATTCATGACCAACTTTATCTCTTTCTTTGGCAACTCAAGTCTACAATTTTTACAATCCAGCCAACACGACTCCCTGTCTGCTCCTCGGTCTTCTTGTATTTCCAATTCAAAATAAACAAGCGTATTCGCAAACTTGTCCTGCAGTACTTGAAACGACGCAGCAACGTCAATAGAATCATTTACTAATTCTAATCTCAATCTTTCCAGATCCCATGCAACTTGAGGTGAGCCAATTTTCGCCACATCTTCTGCATAACAATTTTTCATGTCTAATTTCCTCAAGCTTGGGAGAGGATACGTGACAAAGTCAAAGTCTTCCATCACAAGTCCGACAAAAAGTGTGGAAACGTGGTTGTTTCGCCGAATCAGCCGATTGAACAGTGGTCCAGGCAGGTCACCAGCAATCAGTTTCTCCAAAAATTCATACTTTGGAAACTCCCAATCAATAGACCAATTGTTTTGTCCCCACCATCCGTCAACGTTACTTGCGAATTTCAATTCCGTTAAGTTTGGCATACGCGAAAACCATTCTCGAACGAATCTTGAAGAATTTCCAACAAACTCGTTCGCGTCGCAGAGCAATGAAAAGCTGTAAAGATGGCTTCCGTATTTTGACAACATTGTAGTGACCCCCTCCAAAAACCGATGGTACGCCTCACCCTCCGCGTTATCATGACAAGTGTGCACATTAATTTTCCCCCGAATAAATGGATTCCTTCCTTTGGGTTGATAGGCTGGATGAGTTCTTTCAAAGTGGTGAAGAAACTTGTGGATTGATTCATTGATGCCTTCATCATTATCATAGACATTCAGCAGATGGGTAAACTGGTAATTTTTCACAAGGGATTGGAATGCTTCCGCAACACTAGTAATTTGAGTATAATTAGTTCCTTTCCCGAAAACATCGTAAATTAACTTGTCGACCACAGTATTCCAGTGAGAGCACACGCCTCTCAAACTGAGAACATCCGAGACTGGCAATCCTTCGAGACCATCCTTTCTCCAAACTGATGATGCCACAAGTGGAAAAACCTTCTCCAACAGGAAGAGTGACCGTTGAGACGCAAGTAAATCTCGGAAGAAGGCGGAAGAGTTGGCAAGATTATCTGAACTGGATTACAGTTTATCTGTAGCTACAAGGTTCCAGTGGCGTCGCCATAAATTTTTTACAAGGGGGGGCCTTATCTGTATGTTTATATACTATGTATATATTTAGTATTCAATTTACACTACATATACTACTAAAGGCATAATCAGTTTTAACCTGGGAGGTAAAGGGGAGCGCTCACTCATGTATGCTCTTTCGGGGACAGGGAAAGAAATTTCTTTACTAGGCTTAATATTCACTTTGCACATGATCAGTCCTGGTACTTTACGACATACGAGAAAGGCCAGTCGATGTTCTTTGCCTGAAGTCAAAGAACTTTATTGTTGTTGTTGCCTGCCGCCGCAGTCAAGAACTGCGCTAACCAACCAACCTACAAAAAAAGTGTCCTACACCCAGCCAGCTTGATTCTTTGGATATGGAGAGATATATTTTTCTCAAAAGTCTAAGCTTACCTAGTGAAAAGTTGCATACTGGTTAGACAGATCAACACCCCAATAAATAAAGTGTTCTATGTACTAAATGACAAATACAACATACATACATTACAAAGTGTGTTAGATATAAACCACACTTGTGATCATCTCTGCAATCTGCATGCTGTGTTAATAATATATTTTCCTCTCTAGTAAGTATATCATTTATTATCATTAATGCATGGGATGAGCTATTCTCGTTCCACTGACAGGACACTAACCATGGCTAGGAGTTTCACGACAGATAGAATTTTTGTTTAGTCTAGTTTCGTCCAGCGACAACGTAACACATAACTTTCTCTCAGTCCAACTTGCAATTATACGTAAGGTCTAATGAACACAAGATCTAAAACCATGTCATTAAACCATCCAGAGCAATCTTATACTCTTAACGTGGAACCACCCATCCCGGACTGGAACCGCTACCAGACATGGATACTGCGGGTATAACAGACATTGAATTTCCCGGCTACTCCAACAATCATTGCAGTCAACTCCATTACTATTCGAGACGAGCACCTAGATGGCATGTTTAAAGGAATTCAAAATTATGCTCGTCCGTTGTAAAGACAGACTTGTCAATCTGAAAATATCACTCAGAACGAGAATGACCAACATGACGACTTCAATGGTGCCCAAGCAATGATTATTGACCATGAAGATGATGTGAGAGGCAATGCGACAGATCATCACCCAATAGAAACTGACCTTACTCTCAACCGATAAACAGTGCAGACTGAGGGGATTCAGACACTGGGAATTGTTGAAAATTCGCTAGAAACAGGACAGGCCATTGGTATCAACACCAACGCAGCCACGCAGCAGTGTGAACACGACTTACGGGGGAACGTGCGAGATGATCAACAAAGTGCACAGCACAGTAGCCAAGTCATGATAAATAGTTTTGGTGCGAATACAACAGCAAACAGTGTAGGATGTGACGCTGATACGGAAGTGGAACACGGAAACACAGAACCAATAACCTCAAGGCCAAAAAGAAAAAAAAACAAGACACAAACTAATTCAGATGACAATAATGATGAATTAATCGACGAAATCGTACGTTCAGACTGTATCAAAGTAGGAGACGTTTTGAAACGTTACAGGAAGCAGACCGAGGATTATCTGGCTTTACAACAAAAATTTGCCAACTATTCGAAGAAGGATAGTGCAGAGAAGAAACAGATCATTCAACCGAAACAAAAAGTAAAGTCGATTGAAGAAGATGTCGAACGAATGAAAGCGGAGATTGAAAAAATTACTTCAGAGAAGTCCACAATCGAAAATGAAAATACAACCAAGGTCAGAAAAATACAAGATCTTACGAAGGAAGCCCACAAATCTCAAAAGCATGCAAAAGACTTAAATGATAAAGTTGCTTCCTTAAAAAAACAACTTGAGGAAGGAAAAGCGATGAATATTAAACTTACAGCACAGTTGGCTACTGAAGATAAAACTACAAAGGAATTATCATTGGCGGCTGTCAAAGAACAGGCGAAATTCGATGAATGTAAAAGTTCCCTCGAAGTCGCAGATAAGAAGAATAGGGAGTACAAGGATAAATTCCAAAAGGAGAAGAAACAAAAAGAAGACTTTTCCAATCAGATAGAAACAGACAAGAAAACAATAAATGATTTGACATCCAATGTCCTTACTTTGAATTCAAAAATCAACGAAATATCATCCCAAAAGTTGGCTATCGCCAAGGAGTTGATGGTTGCTCAACAACAAATTTTAAAGTACGTGAGCAATGATGTTGAAAGGGAGGATCAAGCTGGTTCCTCTGCTGTAGCTCGACTTGGCATACACCAAGAAATACGAATACGATCTTCATGTGAATCCACAATTTGCAAAACAGAAAAGCAAATATTGAAGACACAGCTCAATACATTGTACGGAATAGCAGACGACCAACGCCTTCTACAAGTAGGTGAAAATTCATCCGTATATACACAATCGTCTGAGTGCAATAATGAAGAAATTGGAGTACAAGGCGAAGACAATATGGATTGCAATAGTAGTGACCAACAGAACATGGATGGCAATGGCAAAAATAAAAAACGAGGGAAAGCAAACTGTTCATAAAGCATCCCGTGACGAAATACACACTAACGGCACTATCTCAAGGGAAGGGGATTCATCTCGGGATACTAGCCCACAACAAGCTTCTCCCAGAAGGTCCTCATCGTCCAGGGGAAAAGATAGGCCAGGTCATGGAGGCTAAATTGAACAGGAACATCATTACAATGGTCCCTATCCTAATCACAATGGGAATCATTACGGTAGATACGGAAGGCCTCGAGGGAGCCACAGCTACAGGAATGATCACCACACCACATAGTAAGTTAAATATATCGCGCTATATTTATATACCTAGTATGCATGTACTTGCATGCGTACATGCACACTCAATTTAGTATATATTTCGCACAGAAACGACCCAAACTCAAAGATTAAACTAATTCATTTTATTTCTCACCATAATATTTTATAAGCATGTTTTAAGTATTGCACATAAACCATCCCTGAAGCGTTACCCAATTATTTCCGCGTGAATTTTCCACAAAAATATTAAAAACGTGCTTATAAAATATTTATACTGACGATGACATTTTTAAAAGTATTTCGTATGTTTGACGTGACAATGCCATTTGAAACGGTTTTATTTAGCCAGTATTTCTCCTGTAAATCTTGTTTACGGTTTTCCGTTGATTGCTGCAAAAACGAGCCGATAAGTTGTGATTGATCAATTTATATGTACATATTTTTAAAAATATTTGATTTATCGTTTATATTGAATAACTGTCATCATATGGACGACTGCAGCTTCCAACTGGATCTCAATAAAGAAATATACCATCAGTAGTATTCTAGCGAAATTTGTAATAATATAATATTCAATATATGTCCAAAATATATACTGAATACTTTGAAAGTGTGAATATTTTGATGATGAATATGATGAAAGCGTGTAACGTGTTAAAGCATTTTGTAAAAACAAAAAATAACATTATGCAAGAAAGACAGGTATGAGTTTAGGAATTGTTTAATGTATTATAATTGGTCGTATTGTATACACATATTAATACACTTGTCACTTTTATACGCACGACTTCTGTATTTTGGATATTACTATAATGCTATTGAAACTGGAAAATTTTAAATTTAATTATAGTTATATATTTTAAACTGGTTAAAATTCGATGGATAAAAAATGTGTAATGTTAAGCAGTGTTAAAAATTCATTGTAGTTCTTATTTAAGTCAAATTATTTCTTAATAACAGTTGGTAGTGGCATTATAATTAATTCTTGTTCTTAACGAAATTTTGTATCTTTTTATAACTTCTCTCATACGTAGAAGTTATTTTTGATGTAAAAATAATAATGCAAAGAAAGTGTAGTTTTAACTAAATGTTTCATAAATACTCAGAAAAATATCATGATTCGATTGTAATAATATTTATTTCAAAATCCATTTCCTACAAAAGTTTACCAACATTTTACTAATATTTCGAAAAATATGCTGACAATTAGTAAAAATTATTTTATGAATAATTTTGGTGAAAGAATATCACGATTTCCGGTGAGATTTGCGTACAACGGTAATGATGTATCAGTAGAATTACTTTCATTCTCTTTTTGGGTAGTATGTGTCTTGTTGACGTATTCATTTTCGTTGTCAGATGGACGATTTGCGGGTTCACCTGGCAATTTTTTCATGGGTTTACATATCTTATGTCTTCCTGGAAACGTAGTTTCCGCGGAGACAATCGTTTCATAGAGATTGACATTTCCAGCTTATCTGACTTTTCTACAATACTCACACGACAGGATACAAAGAGGTTTTGGTGGCAGCTTTGGAACGTCTATTGTTGATGGTATTTTTATACTATTTCAGTGACAGGACAAGTAATATGAATCCAGTTCAACGTCAACACTGCAAACGTTATGGCTACCTTCTCTTTGCGAAATTGTTGTATTTGAATAATCAGTGCAATTTGCAAGCATCATAACGCCATCCATAAGCCCCTTCGTATGCGCAAGCTCCGCCAGCGGGTTCAGAATTTTAAAAATCAAGCTGAGCAGACCCAGTGAGGAAACCACAGAGTATACCATAACAATTCCACTTGCACTCATATGGTTGTCCTATTAAATTATTAAAGTCATACACCAAACAGAATTGAATCATTAATATTTTTCGTTGAAGATCAAAATGTATAACAAAATTATAATGCCCTGTTGAGGATATCAATCGATAGCTTCAAACTTCAATATCCTGGCGCGGGTCTTATTTTGGTTGGTGATTATAACCGTTGGTGCTTTAATAGTTTGTGCAACATCTACAAATTAAAGCAGGTTGTAAACTTCCCTACCTTTATCAATGGCTCGGCAGAAACAGTCACTCTTGATCTAATAATAACAGACATTCACAAGTACTATGAAAAAATCTCAGCGCCTTGCCCCCCCCCCTTGGAAAAAGTCATCACTCATCACATGTCTGTTTTTCTCCAACCACTTGAAACGGTCAAAGTTCCAATTATATTATATTATATTATATAGGATATTATAGGTACAGTCAAAATATTAAAGAATAATAGATATATGATATTATTATATTTGAAGAACAGTTAAAAAACAAAATGATATTATTAGATAATTATAAGCGTAATTTGTGCTTGGTAAGTTGTTTTATAAAAACTTGTCCACTTTAAAGAACGGAAACGAACAAGTAATATTTAGTGGTTCACTTGGAAGAAAGATGAACCTGATGAAAGTGCCGGACTCGGGAGTCATTTCTCTCGAAGCGTCTCCCACACACCTCACATGGCTACTTTCCCTCGGATTCCTCAAGGCTTTAAGGGTGTTTTGCAACCCGGTGCCGTGACAATGATGATGGATGGGAAAATCCGCTTCCTAACACAAAAAAAACAGATTAAAACAAGAAAAAATTTATGACGTTTATGATAAATAAAAAAGGATTTGAGATTACCACAATAAATGCATAAGAATCTCTTGGTTCCATCAGGCTGTATCCCATTTGACACACCGGCCTCTCTCCTGGGCATCTGTGCACTACTGACAGCATCCCCGCTCATAACTTGGGAACTGGACCCTCCAGAGTTTACAGGAGTCAATGTAGTGACACCTCCATCGTTGAATTCCAACTAAAAAGCGGGCATATGATTTTTTTTGCCATACTTCTTCTGAGTATTTAACCCACTTAGTTGCACAAGAGTGACGGCAGCTACACCGCTGCCTATTGTGTCCATTGTAGTAGTAGCATAAGAAGACTTGTAGGATTTCCAAACTCCCATTTCCCCACCCCCGTTCATTGGAGTCACTGTCATAGTACCTCCATCCGGGTACTCCATTTTGATGGCCAACTGTGGTCCATAAAATTTGGTGAAATGATTGTAGTAAAATCAAATGAGAAAAACGTCATGAACTTTCTTCCGTAGAAAATATACACGGTTAGAGCGACCGGTTTCGCATTTATTTGGTATGCATCTTCAGGCTGACATAAATATAAAAATTAAAATAAATTTGATATATAAATAAAATAAATTACATATTATGTATGAATTAATTTGTATTATAAATAAATTAAAATTAAAATGTTTGATTACCTCTCACACTGTTGTATTATAAATAATCATTTAAAAATTACTGATTTGAATTACAACTTTAAATAAAAATATTGAACATAGTTAAAATGTGCAGCAGGAGCTGCTTTTGTTTTGTTCGTTGTCTCAGTTGACAATCTATTGTGACTCTATCTATTTGGCGGTACTTGGCTTCTTGCAAGCTTTCTGTGTGTAACGTGTATGTACTATTTGTCAATGTACTTGCGTATTGCATTTGGGACGTAGTATGCTACTTTGATGTTCACGTCATCTATGCATTTTTTAGGGATTCACTTGAACATTTATTTAGGCTTTTTACGAATAAGTCAACAATGCACTTACTTAAGTTTTTTACTCTGTTGGAATATGGGATTACAATATACGTATTTTTGGGATTATTTTTCTTTTGCACAATTAGGCTACCTTTCCTAGCTAGCAAGTCTGTATTATGAAGGCTAAGAAATTTTATAAGGAGACTTGATTTTGGTTTCAGTAATAAGTCCCTATCAAGTTGTTCAACTTTATTCATAGCATTTTCCAAAATGTGTGGTGGGTATCCCCTATTTCTAAACTTTGACATTAGGGCTTTTAATTCAGTTTTTTGCGTTTGAGGATCAGAACACGTACGCTTTATTCTCACCACTATTACACCAAAAAAATCAATTCAAATTTCAGGTATTTAAAATCAATAATGCAGATTGTCTTCTGACGACTTCATAGATTGAAACATGCAAAATCAAAAAAATCACTTTCAAGTAAATTCATCAGATACTTTTTGATTGATTCACAGTTGAAGTCAGTCATTGTCAATGAGAAATCGACAATTCCACCTGTTCTGCCCATTTGCTTATTTTTCAATGAATTTCAATTTGTTAATGAAATTATTTGTAGTTTGGAATATGCAAAAGAAAGTTAATGCGTATATCCGTTTCTTCTTTTGTCTATGAATTTTCTCTGGCTGTAATTTCCGCTTTAAATAAGAGCTTATCTCAATATGGCCTAAATGTTTATTTGTTCAATATTTTCTATTGTTGTTCCTTGTTTTTGAAAATTATTGAGAATTTCCTTGTAAGGTTTTTCGTCTAGGTAATTCATTTGTCACACGGCCTAAAGTTAGAAGTTAAAGATAGTTAAAAGAAGTAAAACATGTTACTAAATAATAATGTATTATAGGTAAACTAGCTGTAAAACTAACATTTTAAAACTTTGGGTTTTTGTCCAAATCACCACTTTTCACAGTTTGCTCAAGAATCTTGGTCTTACTAAAATACCAAGGGCTCACGCCATACTTAATGGCCAAGGGTACGGGTTGCACGTTTTACCAAAATATGCATTTGGTTTAAGTGGAATTGTGATGCCAGGTATAGAAGCTTATGTAACTTGCCTTAAAACTCTTACCGGACGTAAGGAAGAACTAAAAAGTTTAATTCAAGTCCTTGACGATTGTCCAGCTATCGAGACAATAAACCTTTCAGTAGTTTAAGATGTTCTCAACATAAGTTTTGTCGGAGATACATTGGAGTATCCTTTATCTGAATTGGATACTGCGAACTGGATCCTGCATATATGAAAGTATACTAGATAAAGTACCCCTGGAAATAGTTGACTTGCGAAGCCCAAAATTCTGGGCCAAGTATGACGCTTTTTGGAAGTTAGTAGCTTGTGTTAATGTTGAAGATGTGTCGGTTTTTTAGTTCTCAATTCTAACTGCCAAGAAGCCGTTGGTATGGTTAGGTTTAGTTGTTGCAGTAGTTGGATCCTTTTTAGTTAGCAGTGCATTATTCATTCCTCACAAATCTAGTGAAAGCATTAGCCATTCTTTGGAAGCACCCTCGGATCTTTTTGGAATACTTCTTGTCTCAATGATTTGGCTTTCTGGATCTTACCAAGGTGGCATTTCCTCAGAGAGCATGTCATTTGGCGAGTTTCCCTATTTACTAAACTTCACAAACAAGGGCTATAAAATAGAGGTGGGACAATATGGATATGGTGTTTTGTTTCAACATGTGTATGTCTGTGGGATGTCATTTGCTCAAAAGCAAAAATTATAAAGGAACAAATTAATTCTTTTCCTCTTATCACTAAACTCGGGCAGATACTGAAATTCTAGAAAAGTACTGCCTCTACCGTATGTAAATATACTTACTATATATACGGTAGTGTATATATACCATATAAGAAGTCAAATATTTTGTCTGCTCAAATAATTTAAAATACATCAAAATTTCATTGTAATACTAGATCATTATTTAGGAAGGTTTGGTTACCAATTTAAATGTTTGAGACTATTTTAAGGAATTGTTCTATCGTAACACGCTTCTGCTTTTGAATAAAAGCGTTTGCAAACATATTACATGCAAAAATATAACTAACATCGGATAAACTATTTAATTTAAATTTATACCGTGCATGTATGTATGTATACTTATATATCTAATAAACTCTCTAATTCTTTGACATATGTAACAAGTAATACGCAGCTTTATGGTGCAAATTTGTGTGATAGGCATCAAACTTGGCACACAACTTAGGAATTATTCCCATCGTTTAAATTTAAAATGTATAAAAAATTTGGCAATTAACTGTTCAACCAGAACCGAATCACATACTTGTACAGAATTTATTTATTTTTCGTTTTATCCATGCACACTTTCATGTATTTTTTGTATACTTTTGCATCTAAGTATACAATTTCGGCACTACTAGTCAAACGTCAACTGGTCTTATTAATAAGAAATTCCAATGTTTTTTGTTTCCTTCCTCTTATTAATGATCAATAAATTTCATATTAATAGTTTGTTCCTTGTTTTGCTGCACCAACATTGTAACACATATTTAAAATGATTTTTTATGAAAATACATGTAAAAATATTGGAAATTAGTATAGTGTAACAATTATCGGAGTAGTTGTCGATCAATATTAGGTTCAAAATTCTTTGAAAAAATTTGTGTAAAAAAATTGAACCATATTTGACCATTCTACTTTTATTTATAAACTTGTATCAATATTTCAGGATTCTTTTCACACTTCTTGAATACGTTAACATAAGTAGGATTCATTTTCAGGCGTAACAGTGTGTGTGTGTTGCATTAGTTTAATACTATGGCCAATAGCGTTTTATATAACATAATATTAAGAAAGCATAGACGGCAATAAGACAGCAGCCTTTGTGACGAAAATGGTTTAGAAAAGGCCAGCAGTATGCTTGGCTCCTAAGTATAAATATGTGTCCATTTTTACAAAATACTGAACTTTCATTTAACTTACAGGAATAATATATAGTGCCAGGTTTTGAATTAAAAACTAGCAATTAATATATCTTAGAATAAAACCCAGTGTTTTACGTCACTACCATACATTTAGCTTGACACATGTATACGTATTTTCAGTATAAATTAACTCGAATAAGGAAGACACAATTAGGCTTGTGCCAGACGTTTCAAATATATAATCAATTAAAAAAATTAAATCAAACAAGTAAGATTAATCTAGCAAGCTCTTAAAATAAATTACTCTTTCCTGTTCTTCCCACGTTTTATACCAACTTTAATTGATATATTCGTTTACCATAACATAAAAATCAACATATGACGCAATTGGCTTCTTATTGTAAGACGAGCCTGTAACCATCTGTTTTTGTGGAGAAGAATATCCAGACCATTGAGCCTTAGAGTCAAAATAACCCAACATGCCCTTCTCTGTATTAATAGCTTGTTTTCAGCAAAAGTTGGCTTTTCTTGACCATTGACTTTAATTTTTCTTAATAATTTTGTTAATTAACCTGAGAGCCGATAAGTATATAAAACCGGTAAACAATGGCTGGTAAAGCTATTCTTGAGTTATTAGCAGCTGCCTTTTATTTTAGCAGTAATATTCTAAAATTGACACCAATAAGTATTTCAAAAGCAAATAATCAACAATGGGCTGTACATTGTATTCGAAATAGCAAACGTACAAAATATCTATGGTGTTTTACACTAGCTATTTCACTCGTTGTAACCACAACAGAACTATATCTAAGCTTATATGACACTTCATTCAGAAAACTGATTAAGACTTTGTATCATTTAATTCTGTTTTTAGCTAAAGCTGCTTCGGTTACTTTAGTGTATATGTTCAATACCAAATCAGCTAAAATCTCGTTCTTTTTCAACTGCATTTGCAAAACATATTTGACCGTGGATCTAGTAACTTATCAAACAGAAAGGGTTAATCTAAGAAAATCAATTGAGGGGAAAGGGATTCAACTTTTTGCGTTTTTTGTAGCCTTCTCTAATTTTATTTTTATCGTTGTATCGTTACCAGTTGTCTCGTTGTCTTTTCCACGTCTTCATGAAGCTCTTTGTGCTAC
>JAQFZH010004552.1:0-11796 GCA_034695485.1 Entomobrya nivalis
CTTCGGTATCTTTGAAATATCTTGTCAACACGTCTTCTATTGCTTAACGTATTATAAAGTACATTTGAAACGATATGATAAACCCAATGATATAAGCTATATGCTAGATCCAAATACAAGCCACATCTGTTACAACGTTTTGACTAGTCCGCAGTTCTTAAACGTGATACATTTAAATTAGAGTTGGAGTTAAATTAACGGGCCACATTTAAATGGCGGAGCTAGTGTTTGCTTACGAAATATACTGATTTATAACAATTATAATTTGACTTGTGAAAACATGATTCAAAAATTTGAAAAAATATACAATAAATCCGGACAGACACACAATTCCAATGAACATAAACGTATATTGCATTATAACAGGGATTCCTCGTTTAAGCTTCAAGAATTTAATAATTCAAATATCCCACTTAGGGTACTACAATAACATGGAGTTTAGCTTCGAATTAAAAACATGTTTGATGTTATCATTATAATGATCAGACAATTATTGAAAATTAATAATTTACGTTGACAAGAACATATCTGCCCGTTCCATATTGCTTTGTCAACATAAAGATACTAAATTAAGCAATGGCATTTTCGATTATTTGTTCACATTATCGGCAGAGACAGATTAGTACGAACTGTTACGCATTCTAACTTCATCGTAGCCAAAAAATTTACGGAAAAATTGCTTTGGCGCAAGTATTATTTAAAGTTTGGGTATTTTGAATTGTGAGTATAAAAGCTTCTAAAACTCATTTTATTTGAATTTAACATAATTTTAAGAACTCAAATTACACTCCTTTGTAAATTAAATTCCTTCCTAATTGATTACGCGTCATTGGATTATTATACTGTGCAATTATATTCGGTGCTAATTTGTTGCAGGATATTTAAACCAAGTTTATTTTTTAAAATACAACTTGTTTAGAAAGACAAGTTAACTTGACATTTTTTCTCAAAGTAGAAACGACTTCACTTCGGGGAAAGTTTTTACGCTTCGCTGTCTTAGATAAACGTGCAATCAGAGAAAACTTTTTTCGTCTGGTGTCCAATTTAGTCAGCTTAATGATGACTACCAACAGCTTGTCCTTATAATGTTTTAGAACAAGATTCTTGACACCGATAAAAACTCCCGTTTATAATCGTTTGATGCTATGAAATTTTTAGATGGGTTGATAAAGCATGTTTTTGATGAAAAAATAAAAGATAAATATAAATACATATAATAAACTTGTAACGTGGCTTTGAAGTTTTATTGGTATTTACTTTTGTAAAAGATGTGCCTTATCGTTCTGTGTCCTTATACATTTTTTAAGCTTTAGTTCATACAGATCTGGTAGCTTTTATCACATAAATAAATGGATCTACTGAAAACTGGATGCTAAAACATTATTCTCGAATGACATGATGTCTTAACTAAGTTTAACAAAACAAAAGGCAAATAATTAATTTAATTACGGACTCCAAGGATTTCATTTCGTCCAAACATAACAATTTATTATATAAAGTTACACCTGTAAAATAAAGGCATCTGTTATGGCACGTAGATAATTTTCAATCCGAAGAAGTCATTCAATTTAGTAGAATGGAGAAACCAGTTTGTATATAAACTTTATATATATTTCGGTAAAATACATGCTTTGGACAAAAAGCTGAAACTAAAGCTAAAAAATAGTAAGAATTAGGTAATTACGTTATTTGAGGATTTGTGCAGTTAAGCCAAAAAAAACTTATTTTTATTCAGAAGCCACATCACTCTCGGGATATAAGTTCAACAAATTTTTATATTTAACTGCAAATTTTTAACCTAAAGAGAACTTTTTTCGATAACTACATATATTTGTTATATTCATCAAGCATTCAATTCAATTTAGTTCAAAATGCATCAAAGCTTGGCAGTTTGTCATGAAATAGAAAGTTATTTTTTACTTAGGTGAATAGGAAATGCTTACACAATTCACAAAAGGATTTGATTTCAATTCATACATTTTGTTGTAATTCCTTCAGGTGTAAGTACTTTCATATTGCTTCTTTTAATTGGATGTTTTAATTGGACCTTTCGATGCCATATTTGATTTTTCAACTATAATAAGTTTGATGTATCGGGTATTTGATGTATTTTGATTTAAATAATTGGTTTACATCCCTTTTCTATTTTTAGGACGAGAACCAATAAGCAATTCTATTCTCGAATGCTTTGCTAGTACAGTAATATTCGGTGGCTCTGTACTTAATTGAATAGACGTTTCAAGCCATATGAAAATATTTTAATGTATCATGTTTCCAATATGTCGTTATCCAATCCATCGCCAAAATACTTGGAATAGTCAATTTAATTTGGTGAACTACAATTCTACTTTGTATTATCAATTTCAATTTGGGTTGGCATGTAGCCACCTTTTATTTTCTGCTCTCAAATACATCGTTTCACAAAAATTCTTTGTCTGATATTAAAACTTGAATGTATAAATTTGATGGCGAGATTGAACATCAATCAATTATTTTCTCGGTATTGTATAGGATTCAATTTATTGCATAGACTGATGTAACTCAAGTATAATAATAACTATTGTGAAACATACGTGAAAGTTTCGGCATTGATTAAATTTGTTGGGGCTACATGAAACTAATATGATTTAAAATGAAAATAATCTTACAATTGGGAGACTGTACAACTGATATAATGACGATAGTTATATAAAAAGACGGTAAAACTGATTGAATAAAAATTCGTCTCATTTTATTATATTTTTGGAACTTTTTTAAAGACTTCAGAAAAATATCATGACAAATCCACAAAAAAGGGAAACGTACAAAAAAATGCTAAATATTTTGGATTCAAAATTCGATCACAGAAAAACTAGGGAAGTAAGCTTAAGTGGTTATTTTTGGGCTTGCAACAAGTACGGTAGAAGCTTTTACTATAAGTATTATAGATAACTTTACTTTTAGCTTCTTTTGAACTCACTAGAAAGTGCGTTTACCTGTAAAATATAAAAAGGTGACAAAAGTGAAACAGATCTCTATTTTGACTTTAGTTTCAGCATTTTGACTTTTCAATTTCGCTTGTCGTATATAATTATATGCCATATGCGCACCGATCTGTTTCTTTGTCGCATATTCCCTACCCTACAAACTTGTTTGGGCCATTTTGAACAACAATCTACTTATAAATAAAATCAAACAACAGGAAGTACCCCTATAGATCTATAGCGAGAATAACAAGTACACATCCGGATAAATTCAATCCAAAATTCTAAAAAAGTCATCAAAAGGCTCCAAATTTCAATTAAAGCGGGACTTCCTATCAAGCTCCCAAAGACATCATGAAAAACGATAAAACCTGCTACTAATCCTTACACATATATTTGAAGCTAAAGATTTGTTGACATTATATATTTACACGTCTGTATACAAACGTGTTTTCCTAAATCTTCAAAAAGCCAAAAAATTAAATTTATGTGCGTTTAAAGGACGCCAACTTTTCAATTCCATCTTAATGCTTTCATTGTCCATTGAAATGTACTTTGTGATTTTCCCGAAGCTTTGTACTCAAAAATACACAAAAGTAACTAAAGAAGGGATACATACTTCCAGTGTAATCTTTTGCGCGGGTGAAAGCAAAGATCCTGTTTCCTGTTCGTTGCTCACTCAATTCGTAGCTCCACAGATGAAAAGCTGTCGCGTCGAGACAACGTTACATTATAGGCTTTTCGTTTGAAAGGACAAGAGAATGTAAACAAGGATAACAGTTTTAATGAATGAAAATCTATACCCAAACGTTTTTATTCTGATACACAATGTAGAACGTATTTGGGGATTCATTCAAAATCCTAACAATGCAAAATGGCTTTGTGTTCCTTTCAAAATAATGCATACTAATTTATATAAGCTTTGTATGCTTAACAAATGTATTTACTCGTATCGTGACGTGCTTATTTTAAGCTTGAATGTAATATCCAATATGTTTATGTTGAAAATAGGTCTTTAGGCATATTCGTAACAGTATGACGCACAATGTTTCATCCTGTTTTTATACATCAAGCACTAAGGCCGTCGATAGATGTAATTAAATATAAAGCTTACTTATCGATCACCAAATATACGAGCACAACCGAACATCCGTTTTCCTAGTTGCCTAGTTTTAAAAAATCCGACTTTGGTTCAGGGGAAAATAGTCGTCAAGTACCTATTAAGGCTTTGAGGGTCATACGATGCAAGCTAACATATTTGTGTCGGATATGTAGGTATATTTCAATGAAGTACGTGCAAAAGAGAATCGTTGAAATTTATAAAACTCCGAAATTTTTGTAGCTTTGATGTTCACAGTAAACGAGATATATATATAGAAGCAACTGCTGCTTTTACTACAAGCTTGGTGTTTGCTATTTAAACACATTAATAAAAAAATTCCTTGACTAATTTGGATGAATACATGTCAACAAATTTCGATTGCCTTCCTATAAGCAAGTTTTTAAGCATGTTTAGGAACGGTATTACTACTGCTGGCAAATTCTGAGATCTGGTTTTAATAATGGTTGAAAATAACACGAGGCTCTTTTCAATCTCAATTTAAAAAATGAACATTCAATGTTCGTATGGCAAAAAAATATAAAAGTATGAAATTACCTGACATACTAAATTACATATATGATTTGGCACGTGTAATGCGAAGAAAGAAATTGATTAATATTAGCTTTTCAAATTACTATAAGAAACAAATATTTAGTTTCTTTTCAGAACTTATTCTTGACAACAACAAACTCAAACTGGATTGAATGAGGATGGATTCCATGAATTTTGATTAAACTTGTATTAGATTTTTTTTACACGTGCTGACAAACGAAAATTAAGATTACGATATTAGCATACTATACTGTATTTGCTTGAACTTGTGTTGATGATCGATATTATGCAGACTTATTTTTTTACAAATTTGCTTAAAGTATAAAGGTTGTAGTGAACATTTACACGCTCATCCAGACTACATTTTTTCATGTGTTTGCATAAAAAGTAATTGTATTGTAAAGTATTCTCAGGTTATTTCGATACAAATCCTATTAATTTCAACATTTCATGATGCTATTTATTCTACCCATTTATCTAAAAAAAACATAAGCGTCCACAAGTCGACCTTGCAGTTCTTGGAGATCCTTTTCCCCTCTTTACATACTTCTACTGAAGTAGAATTGTGGCAGTACTGCTTGTAGTATGTAAAATGTGGCGGTATGGCTTGTAGTATGTAAAATGTGGCAGTATGGCAATAAAAATGTTCAAAACCGATGTTTTTAACTATCGGATTTAATTTTACAGTACAGTAATTTTATTGCGCATTTAGTTTTTCCAACAAATCTCCTTCGTGTCCAAATCATAGAACTGGAAATAAACAAGTTGTTTTTGATGCAAGCGGATAATACATAATGTTTGTTTCTAATTTGTAAACAAATATAGATAGGCAGGGGTACTCAAATTAAATACGTACTAAATCAAAATTGAATTCCTATATTAAAAAAGTAAACACAATTTATTTGTAAGACTATAAAAGAACAATATTTATTAATCTTCAGCACATCCTTATTAACAAAAAATACCTAAAAATATTATTAGTATGTAGTTCTGGTGTAAAATAAAGGCTATGACGCAGTAGTATTTCAATAAAATAAATATTAAAAAACATCACATAATACTGAGTACTAGATGTGGTTGCAACGCAATTAAACCCTTTACAGTTCATGTAAGATCAAAACATGATTCAATTTATTGTACTTCAATATATTTTATAATTATACTTTTACCTTAATAGAAAGCTTGCTGGCAGTCCTTGTATAACCGTTATTTATTTTTTAACTTCAAGGGAAATAGAATTTAATAAAATATTTGAAAACCACGCATTCTAAATAAGTGAGACATTGAATTATTTCTAAAAATTGACACACCATTTGAACTCTTTGTCAGTAGCACCTTATACAAAAGCAGTATATTAAGTGTTCCAGTTCCCTTACTGTTGGCCACCGTGCTTTCACATTGCAGTTGAAATCATGCATGTTTTTGTGTAGTTCAAGCCAACGTCACGTAATTCCGCACATTTCCACTAAAAATGATTCAATCCTACTATCTGCACTGTGTATTTTAGAATGCGTGATTCAGCAATACGTGATAAATGATACAATACGGAAAAAGTTACACTGCTACTGCTGCATCATTAAAAATATCAGGATGCAATAAGGTTGTCTGCAATTTACGTGATACTTTTCCAGTTTTTTTCTCATTTCCAATTCTATGCTAAACCACACATTCAAAAAAGATAACAAGTACCACGGACATTATACTAAGCGTCATCATAATACTACAACATCTTATATTTCATTAAAACACATTTACTGTCATAATTTCCGAATGTGGCACGATTTCGTACTAACTGTGCGTACGATCATTGGATATTTATGTCGAAAAGAACTCCAACCTGATTTCAAATACTTCATTTAATTTTTAGACAAAATGTGAAGCATTTAAAAACAAGGTAAGAGAAAGGGTAAAGATTTTTTATGCCAGGATACTTTCCTTAATTTCCAGCTTTACTTTGGTTAAAATAACCCAAATAAAAGTAACCAAGGATGACGCAAGCCATGTCTCATAAGCGTAACCCATACAAGTAGATTTCTTAGAGAAGGAGTAATATTTGGGTCAATGTTAACGATAAAGCAGCTTATACTGCCATGATAATACAGTACAAAATTAAGTCACCGTTAGGACATTTTTCTTTACCAAAATGAAGTATGTTTTCACCTGACACGTAACAAGTTATTAGAAATGTGTATAGGTAGTTTGTTTGACAAATGCTACACGACTTACACAAGCGAAAGTGGAGTTCATAGGGGAAATCTAAACATTTTTACAGAAAGCTAAAGATTTATAATTAATGAACCTCAAAGAGAAAGTTCAGCTTTTACCTTGACAATTTCCCCTAAATTTATAATAGTTCCGACCAAAGTAGCTGCACAAAGGAAATATAAAGAAAATCTAGCATTTCCCGATTCTCATCGAAAACGTTTTGATGCATTTTAAATGAAAATGTGTGCATTAGAGTTGTTTTGTAAAGAGGACTCCATTTAAGGGAACCTTGCTGTTTTACACTTACTTAGTTCACATTTAGAATGAGAAAGAAGCAACTTGCTGCACTGGTATAAATCTAGCCTTGAAGATAAGACAAAGCAAAGTCAAAATTTTAGACTTGTTCAAAAACTAGACGTATAAATTTGATTTTCACGCACGTCATTTAAATCAACCAAATTGTGTACGTCACATTTCAATATTTTAATGAAACTGTAATGTTGGCCAAATATCGACAGACAATATGTTGGGTTGTGTTGTTGGGGAAGTGTTTAACCTTTGTTTATTTAATGTACGCACGTGTGTCTAGATTCCTCTGTCTGATGTTCTGAGCCAGTCAAACGAGTTCATTCTTTCCAAATAAAAACGGTACAGCCACGTTTTACTAATGAGCTTAAGCAAACTATAATTTTCTGAGAAGTCGACACAAAGAAAGTCACTAAAGTTTTCTTTTGAAGAAAAGGACTGAATTCTTCGAGGAAATTTAATATCCTGAAATTTGTCGTTTCTTGTATTTGCTTAATAAAATAGTTCTTTGAGGCAGCATTCCTTTGAAAGTACTAAACCTGAAGACAGTCTGTTGTTAAAGCCTTCAGTAAAGAGTCTGATGTATAAGATATAATTGAATTGGTGCAAAATTTAGATCACGACGATGCAGTGCGCTGAAAATTCGAAGTCAAATGTACTATGCCAGCTTAAAGTGATGTTGCATTGCAGAAAGAAGGAGAATGTTGATTTATACATTGATAAATAATAGGAGTATAATTCGATTATTGCTATTTCTTGGAACAAAGAAATATATATTTTACATTACACTTTTTTTAAACATGTAACTGAATAAATTAATCATGTCATGACAGAAATCTCCAGTCGTCTCGTCTAAAAAAAACCCAGACGACCATTTCAATTTCCTTGCAAACCTTGTACAATCGGCTTTTGTGAATTAAGAGAACTTTTTATCTACACAGTTAATAAACTTGCGCTGATATGTTTCCATATTAAATGGAACTTTGAATTCAATACTATACTTTAGGCTTATTATCACAGGCAAGGTCAACCAAGTACAAGCATTGAAGGAAGCAAAAAAATGCATCTTGGGACAACTGAAAAGAAAGTGATAAGTAATAAAAGAGTATCCACTGTTCTCCTACTCTCTAAAAAAACTTCCTTTGATCTTACAAACAAGCTTGGGAAACATGCAGTGTTTTCCCAAAAGAATATCCTAGTTTCTTTTGTGGTATCATTCATTTTAATGAGATGGGCAAGATGAAGTCACTGGGGTGTAAAGTAATAGCAACTTGTGAAAAAATACAAACTTCAAAGTAACTTCATCTCGGTAGTGCTTCCTTATTATCAATTATGTATATAAGGATTTGAGTGTAGAACGAGCATATAAATTACCAGTTAGAAAAACTTTTTGGTCTAAGCTAGTTAAAGTAGGCAGTATTATGCATAGATAATACAAATAAATCCGCTGTAAGAACGATCATAACGACGTAGCTGAAACGAGGCGACTTATAACGACAACAGAGATGGTCATTGTTGTGGCCAATGAAAAATGCTTCGGAATGATATGTCACATGACTTGTTTTTGACATTGCGACCTTTCTGACCCATGAAGGTCAATCTGACCTCAAGTGATATATAATTCGTTATCTACTAGACCAGAGTTTTTGATAGTGCTATTTAAATGTGCGCTTTGTACAAGTTGGAAACTTTCGACTTTGACCTTGGAGTTTGACCAAGGGGGCTGAAAATCAATAGGGTTCTTGCCCTTGACCATAGTTTTTTTGTAGGAGAAAATTAGACGGCAATGGAGCCATTCAATGTTTTTCTTATTTCCACTATCCGTTCTTAGTAGTCAAGCAGCTAGTGGTTGCTTCCCATAATAAATCATTAATTTACCTGATTTCACATCAAGGCCTTTCTTAGGATACATTTCTTTGATAGTTGATGCATGAGAACCTTGAAGTTGTTTTCAAGATGCTGGTGAGTGGTGACTATAGTTGAGTGGAAATATTTTAAAAGTCAATTAGGCTCAGTGTTCGTAAAGGAGCAGGATGAAACTCTTTCTTAGATTGGTTACAACAGTTAGGGTCATTACAAAATGTGGCAAAGCTTAATTACCTTATTAAGTTACATGCAATATTCTATTAAGGTAAATAAAGAAAACGAGCAATAAATTAAGCCTGCTTCATTTATCAAGACAGAGAGATTCTATTTACATGTAAATTACCATGTATTTGGTCATTTATATGTTCAATTTTGAATTTCTAAGCTAATTTGGTAGAATGGAAATACTACAGAAAATGTTCAAAAATATGTCTGTATGGTTTAGAAAAAAATACAACTTCAGAATAGTGTAAAGTAAAGTATGTAATTAGCTAGAAGAAGTAATGATTCCACCTCAGAAATTACAAATTTTCTTTGGAAAACGCTAAATAAGTTGTTACTAAACTACTAACTGTTACTGTTACTGTTACTAACGCTAAACGCTAACCAACGCCTTGTTGTCCTTCGCAACCTGTTTGTCTTTTGGAAACAGATTTAAAATAAAATATTATATTCTCAAAATATTTACAAGATTAATCCAACGCAATAAAACCGAAATATTAATTTATTCTATTGTTATTTCGGGCATGAGTCTTAAACATTAAAATTTATGATATGAACATATGTAATAAAAAGGAAATCTCTACTTGTCGTAACAAAAAGCGTAGTGAAACCAAGAGATCTAGTACTTTCTTATTATTTACCTTTAGAAAATCCCACTTTATATTCTTCTTGAATTGTATGATGAAAAATTTATAATATTTGTTTTTATTTGTAGCGGATTGTATGTAATATGTAGTGGATGCACATATTAGATTTTCCAAAATCAAGTTATTTTATACCCAAGACTGCCAGAACACAACAAACGCCAAACAAATGTTCCTAAAATTTGAGCAAATTATTTTTCGCTGAATGCGACAGAAAGTAAGCAGGCTCAGACTTAAGTACCTGGTGTATATTCATGGAATGTTGAACTAACCGTTACTACAAGTAAATGTTATGTTGATTTTCATGCAAAAACCTTATATATATTCAACTCGGTCTTTGAAATTGGATCTTTGTGCATCTAGAATTTTAAACAGCCCGACTAAAACTTGACTTTAGTGTTGCTTGTACACATATTTTTCAAATTTGAAAATAGTTTACGGCTTTGAAGTGTCGACAAGTAAGATTATATCATTTTGGTATTCAGACTTTTCAATTTGGAAAAGAAATTTAAAGTATCCTCATATGCAAAAAAAATCTATGCCTTTTCTTTTTCATTATAAAAGACCTTTTCGTAATATACGCATATAAAGTGTGCAACATGCCATTACAAAATACGTAATAGAGTCTGCATAACTGTTCTTGGCATTGTCAAAGTCAATGAAATATAATAAGCATACATAAGCATTGAGCAAGACGCACGTTGTTTTCACAGCAGCTCATACTTTTAATTTTATTGAACATAGAAAACCTAAAATAAAAAATTCAATAAGAAAATTTCTATGCATAAAAACTTGTGCTCTTCAAAATAGAGATAAAAAACTGCATCAAACTTATAGTTTTAATCAGTTATCAGTGATTTTTATCAACTGGACCGAGAAAACTATTCATACAGACTGAAGCAGCACCATAAACATTGGGTTTCAACAAGCCGCTCTACCCAAATCACCCCACCGAGATGAGGATACATTCATCAGGTGCTATAAGCACCACAAACTTACTGCAGCTTTGTCCAAGCTGGATACAAATATGGACTATCTCAAGTAAGAGTATATACAATTTTCCATAACCACTGGCAGACAGATGGACGACATGTCAAATGATGGACTCAATTCTAAATTTAAAGCTTACTATGACGATATAAAAAATTAACTAATTTTTTAAACACAACCCAACCTAATATTTTAAATTTTAATTACGCCAAATTTTGCACGAACCAAAATGGACAACAAGGATCCAGCAACAAAAAACTGGCAGCTTCAGTCAGCGCAGGACCTACCATTCCACAACTATATTATTCAGGAGATAAATACAACTGATATAGAAACCTTTGATGAGGATCTGTACGAATACAGATTACCAAAGGGCCGAAAAATCGTCCATGTCAATATAAACGGATTACCCAACAAATATACAGAAGTAAGAGATTTTTTACATAACGAAAAGAATGTAATATTATTAGCAATTACCGAATCAAAATTGAAACCAAGAAATCACGAAAATATGTATAATGTACCACTATTTAACTCTGTTAGAAAAGATAGATTAGAGAAAGAAGGAGGAGGTACAATAATTTATATCAGCAATTTATACAATTTCGAATTTTTAGAAGAACCTATAACAATACCCAACTTAATAGAATGTACAATAGTTAAGGTAACTGGGCAATTTCAAAAACCTATTCTTGTGGTAATCAAATACATACCCCCAGATAAAATTGCAGAAAATGTATTTGAGTTCTTCGAAGAACTTTTTAACGAATTGCGATCACAAAAACAGGAATTTATAATCACCGGTGATTTCAATATTAATTTTTTAAGCGAGTCAACAAACGCTCGTAAATTATATAGTATCACTAAAGAACATAACATTAGTCAAATTATAAAAACTCCAACTAGAATTGCAACCACAAAACATAAAGATGGTAGAAAGACCACT
>JAQFZH010004553.1:0-11793 GCA_034695485.1 Entomobrya nivalis
ACGAAATACGAATGCATTTAAATATCATGTCTTGTATAACTTTTGTACCTTGAAACTAGTAGTATTCAAACATATATCGACTTAAGTAAATATCGCTTTAAGTAAATAGCAAATAAAATTCTAAAAATATCTCCATTGTTTTCGTGTTAACTTTAGTTTTGAAATCTCCAAACATCCATATCTGGCTCCACTAGATGATTGATTCCCTATGATTCCCCATCTCGGCAACTTTGTTTTACAGTTTTATTTCTGAAGTTGGTTCTCGTATATGAGTGATAAAACGGCTTTAAACCTTAGTTGCATTGCATCAACCAAATGCTACAAAACTGCGCAAGTAACAAGTTATACAACACCTAGCCCTGTATTCGTCTCCTCATACTACAAGACAGACAACTCTTCTTTTTTCCAAGTGACTACACATTACACAAAGTTTTCGCTACACCAGTGCACCACACGCAACAAAGTATAAGTTGTATGCCTCCAAAATAATAGTACTTTGCCGTGCGCCTGATATGCTTTCTTTATGTATTGCATTTTCCTTTCCTTTTTTCTACTTCCTCAGCAACATCCATTCATCTGAAAGATTAGTTCTTGTGTACCGTGGCTTGGTGCCGCTTGTTGTAATGTAATGACATTGTACTTTACTGCTCCTGTTAACGAAGTAGATCATTTATACGAGGAACCTTGTCTGCATATTATGTAAAAAAAAGCTGTGCTGTAAGAGTGCGTACTGGAAAGATTGGCATTTATATTCAGTGCAACTCTGTTTTATTTCATCTTCCTTCACTTGACTACCACTTTCGGCAGCTAAAATAACATCTTTGATGATAATGATAATATAGTGCGTCTTCACCACACACATAGCCAACAAGTCACACTCTTTTACACATCTAAAACTTTTCCTACTTTGTGCTATTGAGAGTCCATATTACTATTACATGGTAAATAGAATATTTTATACTTATGTATCAGCTTTCTTTTTTATTGCTGTTGTTGTAGGAAAGTTGAGACGTTGGAAGATTTGTAATAATCATAAAATAATCATAATCGCACGCCTTCTATCTTCCATGCTTCTCCGCACACTATATTTCTTTGAACATACCATTTAAATAATCCTTCAAACTACATACATTACATATTATGGATTCCTTAAAACCATCCTATTTTTCTCTGCATTTTTTGAGGTTTTGATGCTTCTTGCAGTTGCAATATATGTACAGTATAGATTCATGGATGATACAAGATACAACCTTTCCTGAGTGAAGATTTTTAGTTAACAAAATTCATTTTCTCTTTGCTGTTGATGCTGCGATGCTATTCATGTTTTCCAGACATGGCTGTCAGCCTTGTTAGTAAACAAAGTCTTTTTTGTTGATATACCCGACTTGGAACTCTGCTCTTAAAAATATTCGTTTAGTAGAACATCAGTGTATATCGGAGTATAATAATGTGTACTTTTATATATACTTATAAATATATGTATGTGTTTCTTGTAAGATTTTGTACTCGCTGTGTTTGGGCGTCTTATCTTTATCTGATACTGTGGTGAAGAGCTTATCAAAAACGTACTGGCTTTTACCACGACAACTATAGCATTCAAAAGAGAGAAAAGGAAAATGTTGCACTAAATGATGTAGTAAGAAACTTTGAGCTGCATTTGCACTGCACGTGTTACTATGTTTTCGTTATTATTAGGGACTGCGTGAAACGCATAATACGCCATGGCTCAATCAGGTCTGTCCCTGTCCTTCCGTTGTTTTATTACTACATGACATTCAATTAACTTTCCATTTTAATTGTTTTAGTAAATATGACTTTATCCCACATCATCACTGAGCTGTTTTAACCTTTTCTTTCTGCAGTTTTTAATATCTCCTTTGAAAGTTGTTTTACTCCATGAGTAAAGGCCATGAAGGGAATAGAAAAAATGCTGCTAAATAACGAAAGAAATTGTCCATCAGATCAAATACCGAACCTTAGAATTTGTTCAAAACTGATTTTTAGCTCCCCTGCAATCCGTTCATAAGGTTCCTTTGGAATTTAAAAAAGAATGATGAACGAAAAAAAATCCAAAGAAAAGTCAATTATGTTTAACAGTTGGTGGAAAAGCCAATTTTCTACTTGGAAGAAAAAATCTGACTGTTCTGCTTTTTTAACCTAAAAGATAATATTCGAGACTAAACGCCGTCCTTCCACTTGTCGTTATACATTAGTTCGTGTTATGATATTATTAAAATCTCATTCTCGCATCTTTGCTTGATGCTTCTATTTGCACTCACACGCATGAAATGCTTGCGGTGTTTAATATTGTGTGATATGTTAATGTGTTTACAATCATGATTGGCTCGAGATACAGGGCGTTTATCCCAATATTCCTTATTCACAGGGGTATTCTTATAATGCGTGTTCACATGAGTAATATAGAAATCCGTATGTACCTAAGGAAATTGGGAAAAAGTACGACCTTTATCTTTACTCTACGCTTTATCATCAAAACAATTAAGGCGAAATTGCATGCATGCTTACAACACCCATTTTCTTGCATTTCCATCGCAAACTGCATTCATATAATTGCCGGATGTCCATTTGGCTGTGGAGGAACATTATCATTAGTGCCCCTATCGAATCAATCTATTTCAACCTTTCAATCAATCTAATTCAACATTTGAAGAAGTCCTTTTTCCCCTTTCCTATTTCATGATTGTCTTTAGTTGGTGGATGATTCCAGAGTTAATTTCTATGCTACAATGAAATCTGATCGATACGTGTAATAAGCGAATCGGAAAATCAAAAGCTTCAGCAGATTTTCACTTTCATACATCCGAGATTTACAAGTTGACAAATGTCGTGTACTAACTTTATGTACGACAATCAAAAAATAATGCATGGTTAACCTTCAAAAACAAAAGTCGACACAACTATGAGAGGAAATCACGAAATAATGATTCGTATACTATATAAGAATATACCCATACCCATCTTTAGCATTATGTGCAATCACACTGCATAGGAATTTCCAAGAGTTCATTTTTCTTCATTCAAAATCAAATCGAATGCAGCAGTGCAACGGTAGCAAGCAATGCGCAGGCGAGTGCTCATGGTTTTTATGGGTGCTGCCATGCCATGAAGTCATATGAGTAGCTAATTTAAGCGTTTCGTGTTACGCAGAACAAAAAATATGCCTAATTATATTGGATGTTAGGTTGCTAGTTACATTGTTGGCTATATTGTTCATAAAAATTTTAATTCGAGAAAAGGTTATTATTTAAAGGCTGGGGTGCTGAATACATGAATGTTGTAGTAGCAGCGCAGTGGTTGATTTGAATGAACTTCATGTCAAGGCAAACAACAAACAGTAAAAGATGAAGAGCATATTTAAATATATGCAAAAAAGAAGCTAGGCTAGGATGGATTTGAAGGTTATAAAAGAAGTATAGTATGTCATAAATGAAATGTGAAGTAAACATCTAAGAAACACTTTATCTCTGTGATCAGAAGATAAGACAGCGGAAAAAAATGAATTGACACAAAAACTCGGAAAAGTAATTTTTGAAGAACATAACATCTCAGGGAATAAAAACGAGGCTTACGGAGAAAACAAACAAGCTTACTCCTGTGGACTTTCCAATTTTGTCATCCAAAAATATGAATTATGTGAGCATATTTTTATAGTTAGTTTAATTTGATTTCGACGTGATGGGCGATTGAAGTATTGATCTTTTTTGACAAAAAACAAAATCATTCGAGTAATTCTATAGGGCGATAAAAGGTTAATATGGATTCTCAAGGCTTTCCAAACTAAAAGAAATTCTTATTGTACATTTCCATTCCAGATGCACTGATAACATAGCACACAACTTGCAAATTCATCAAAACATATATTAATATATGAAGTCAATAATATATAAGTGCATGTACACATAATATGAATGTGTCCATTTTTTGTGAAATTTCATAGAATGGATCAATGGAGATTTATAAAATAAATGAATCAAAGATTTTTTGTAGATATTTTGTTAGTTTTTGAGATTTCATTTTCGAAAATTCAACACGGCAAAAAATATATATTTAAATTGATTTGCATGCATGGTTGCACGAAGTATTTGTATTCTGGCAAAACTAAATGTGTTTCAAATTTACTCGATTACTTTTCCCCAACATCCTACATTGAATTCATTCAATAGTCGTTTGCAGGGTAACAGTAGGATTGCGGGTTCTGGCTTCTGAATAGTTAAAGTAGACTTGCTAAGAAGTAAATTTCATTCATCTTTCGTAATTTATATTTAGATTGAAAATATTATTTACAAATGGTTTTAGTTTTAAAAGTTTAAAAGTTTTCGTATTCTCATATAATATATTTCTTTGTATTTTAAGACGATACACTTCATTCCAGTTGAATGAACTCTAGTTGGAGATCTGCTGGAGCTTTACACTAGAATCGAACACTTCCAACTATATCAAAGAATTTTGGAGTTTTTTTCAGCATTGATAGAAAAAAAGTTTGGAACCACTTTAAAATATAGCCCCCCTCCTTACAACATTTCAACTGTTTTATTCATTTTTACGTCTTTCTCTCATTTTGACAAACACTGCATTGTATACTGACAGTAAAACAGGGTAGGTTTCCCAACACTGTTGCTGTCATATTCCTACCAGTTATCTTCAGTTTTCTTGACTTCTATGCACACAAAAAAAAATTATCTTGTAGCCGCGAGATGATTTCCTGGAAGGAAGTGAGGTAGGGTAAGCGCAGATGTACATAAATTTCTAGCTTCATTGCCACCATTCAACAGAATCATTTATGCATGCGAACGTTGGAAAACAAACTTTAAAAAACGGCACGACCGACCGAATCGCCTATGTTTTCCTGTTCATTTCTTTGCGATTTTCTGCTTGCACACACACTTTCTTCTTCTTTTTTACTCATCTCAATCACACGTTCAATGTTCATCCAAATCGTCTTTAACTTCCTCCAAAATACTTATATATATGCATACATACATACATTTATGTATGAGTACTATTAGCATGTGCATTCCGATTGCAGATCATCAACATTGTGACCATTGAATTGTATCTGTACCAAGCCTCCATTACATACTATTTGCGTTTACAGTGCCTCAACAGTCACAAAAAAAACTTGCGACTACACATGCAACGTTATAACTACAACGCATGAAGACGCTGTTTTGGTGGGCCACTCTAGCTCGTCATTTTCCCTTGCACTCCACATCGCAAGGACTGCAAAGCGCATTGTATGGCTCGATCAAGCTAAAAGTTTGGTGAACTGTTTGATCTTGGCTCAGTGTTGTTTCAGAACTGGTCTGAAGTACACGGCAGCACGAATCCGCTGCTCGTTGCTCTTGTGGGCACCCCAACAACAATGAGCTAGTATATAGTATTTTACAAGAGTGTGTTTTGTTTCGGTTTTGAATTTTATGTTTTCAAAATGATGATGTTGGTAAAGTGGTGATGCCAGAATAGACTCTTCTTTTTGCAGCGCCGACTCATATAAACTTGGGTTTATGTTTTTTGGTTCATCAGTTTTCTTTCACATTTCGAAATTGTTTGTGTGAATGTGTGTGCTATGTCTCGCTATTTGTTAGCTAACTTTGCATGATAGTGGTTCAGTGCTCTTGTTATTACTGCCAGTGATACGCAGCGTTTTCACATACTTTGCAAATTCACTTACCGCTTCTGAATGGAGATCGGAGAGAACTGAAAGCATAATCAATTCCCGTGGGCCTTATATGTACATAAATAACGGACGTTATTCATGTGAAATGGAATTAATACGTTTTTCCGACAATAACGACAGCAACAATAACACTGCCTCAAAAAGTTTTCTACATAATTATATTAAATAATAGCAGAAATAAAAACTGAAATACATATATAGCAATACAAGTTTGTACATTGATTATAAACAGATCGAGAGTCTAGACGTATGCAAAAGTGAATTCATGGATACGGAAATGGATACGCAAGAAAATAAAGGTTAGTTTTTGGAACAATAATAAAATATCTTGTTTGCTGATGTATAAATGGCTCGTAATTTCATACACCACCAGAGTATTCATGAGAGTGTCATCTGAAACTAAGCACATGAAAGCTTTTGTTCATAATAGCAGTACCACAACTACCACCACTTCACTTTTCGGTCTGTTTGAAACCATTGTTTGTACAAGTCTACCACGAGTGAACGCGCACCACATTGTAGAAATACGTGATTATTTTTGGGGATGCCTTTATATCATATCTAAACGTAATGTATTGCATAACACGTTTGAGTGTACTAGTGAAGGATCCGCTGAAAAGTCATATCACTTACATTCTACAAACACAGAGTATCGAAGCTCTAGTATTTTCCATACTTGAATGATATAGTTTTGATCGAATTTAAAAAGATATTATGGCTACAGTACAGTAAAAGAGCATGAAATGAATATCTACTACATTTTATTAAATTTTACTATTTGATCTTACTTTCTACTGTCACTTTGACACTTTTAAATTACCACCTCCCTGTAATCTTCAAATTTGCCATACATGTCTTTATTTGACCACCTTAAGATATTATTTGCAAGTTATTCCGGAATATTGATGAGTGTAGTACGATTGAATGATAACATTGATAGCTGCATCACAATTATTTTCTAACAATTAAGTTTTGTTCATTTGACAGTTGCTAATTTAATTCAATTAGCTAAACACTTGCTTCTTCTAGATGCAAAAATGCAAATACTGTTTGTTGCAAATATTCCAGGCATCAGGTATTGAGAAAACAAATAAAGGAAGCGTTCCTTAGAGGCTTTACAAAAATATTAGCTTTCAATTTCAATGAAAAAAGTTTTAACTAGTAATATACCTGAATGTAGAAATTACATCATTGTGATTATTTATATGAATTGATGATTACCACATAAGTTTGAACGAAAGTAAAAAACATACCGCATTTACTAAGGTTGGACGTTCGTTGTATTGTACTGTGTCCGACACTCTCTTTTAGTTATACTGTGGTTTAGAAAATAAACAAACAGATTTAGGGGAATGGGCTCATGCTTTAGTTTACTTTGTTTCTTTCTTGCTTTACACACAAGACCTCCATTTGGTCGTCCATCTACCACCAAGATCATCTAATCTGAAAGTGTTTAATGCAATATGTGGGAAAGTGACTGAGAGACAGAGTGAATGAGTTGAGTTAATCTTTATAAGTGAGTTTTGTTCAAAAAATACATCTTATAAGTACAGAAGCTGTAGTCACGTAAGAGCAAAAAGGAGTTAGAGATGTGTTGATGGTGGTGAATGGAGCAGAAGAACTCCATCCAGACTAATGGTCCAGATCTACTGTTTTACTGGGGTAAATAAGTACGCTCTTTTGTATGTATGAACTTATCTTTGAAACCTCTGGTCTTGGCATATGAATGTGCCTTTTTGTGCATTTTTTACACTGCGCTACTCTGTTTATGTCGTTGTTTTCTTATCAATCTCACAACCTCTGTTGTATATGTAACACAGAAAGACTGAAAAAGCTTTCTTTAAGAATACTTCTGAAGGAATGAGTGCTTCTTGCTTATTGTTTTGGAGTGTAGGAAAAAAACACAAAAATGTGGTAACATGTAGTACCATTTCATTTACAATAATAATAAAACAGCTTAACTTGTAGTAAACAAGTTCCCGAATAAGGTCATTATGTAATTTTTCAAGAGGTTTTGGACGCTAGAGTGCCAAAAGACGGTAAATGGACGGACAGACAGACTTGGTTCTCACCCCACATAGTAAAAATATAAAAAGTCTCTCTGAGACTAAATAAACATTTAAACTCGATTCTACTAGCTGATACCTTAACACAGCTGTGCTCCAGTGACCTTATCAATTCCTCGATTGTCGAATTCGTTTATGGAAAGAAAAATCTTGGCTAGCCTAATCGCGCAAGTTTTTTTATAATAAAAAACATCATGTTTCTCAGTAATACCATCACATCACACTACTAAACCAAGAACAAATCCATGCTCTTCCGCTAAAACGAAATGCGCTTGTATGTATGATGACGACGTTGTCTTCCCCAGTCAGTTGTCGAATTGAAATAATTGAATTCGTCGGTAATAGGAAATTCATTCCCTTTGTCCTTGTTGTTTCCGTCTTTCCTCAAATCTGGCAGCGGACGGCGACGCGACGAAGGGAAAAAGAGAGAAATGCTGGTAATCGAAGCTTGACGAATAATGTGTACTCACTGTTTCCATTGTTCCCTTTCCAACCTCTCTTGCTTAACATGCAGATCGATTATCTTTGTTGAAGCATCTTTACAAGGAGTTTGTGGGAGGATGAAGTAGATTTCCGCGTAGACTATTATCTAGTCTGGTCGCACATTTCAATTATTGTAAAAGGTACCCTTTTATTTCAGCGTAGCTCCAACCCAAAAAAAGCAATACGAGCAGTTATCCACAACAGCTCGACGCGACAGAAAACGCTGTATGCATAAAATTGGGTGTGCATATATTATTATTCAGCAACCCGTACAGGCTCTACTTTAACCCCTATTTTCAGATGGTATGCGGTGAAGAGGGATTCATTTGTAAAAGGGTGACTCACTGACTAATTCGGTATGTCTGTCAGTGGTGTACCTGAGCGTGAGAAGCAAGTTGAGCGAATTCAACGAAAAAAAAACTACAGCGATATGAATATAGAAAAAGGTTCCGTTTCGCTTTTCTCTTTTTCCTCGCAACGTGTGGAAGCAAAATGAGGGCGAGATTCGTGGAAAGGTCTGGTTTAAAACGTTAAATTGTTCGACTCAGTCGCTTTTACTCGTTGTCTTGTGTATTCCACTTTAAGCAAAGAAAATTATGCATGGCTTATTACTCCAGGAGATAAGTGTCTGCTGCATTGTAATAACAAACTGTCATGAAACTAAAATTGATATGAATTTCAAATATGTTGTAAAATATATAATGTAAGCACTTGTCGACTAGGATGTACATTCATAACCGTGGCAAGGAAAAAGTGTTTCTCTCTTAATTTCATTTTCCTTCGGCAGTAGCAAGTTGATGCTGACAATAAATGCAAGGGTTGTATGTAAAATAGTCACTAGTGACTTTAGAGAAGAGACGGAATGAAAATAAGTAGACTACTAGAAAGGGTTATGTACATGCATAGTAATCGTAATTAAAAACATCTGTGTACATGCTACAAAAAAAGCACCCCGACAACAAGGAGTTATGGTTATGGTAAAGTGGTTTTACTGCTGCCCTCCAGGTTAAACTTTTCAGATATTAAGGGGGCGAGAGGCAGAAAGAGTGAAAGAGTTGTGCTCTGCAAAAGAGTGATATAACTTTTTTTTTGCAAAAATAGATATAAACAAAATTCCACCATGAGACTAGACTTTCTAACTTTCTTGGAGTAATTCTATTTTTCCTTCTTGTCTTTTTCCCTATTCTTGGGGAAGAAAAACTTTTTCGCAGTAAAATTAAGTAAAGAAATAAATGAAGATGTTATTAAATAAGGTGGGTGAAGGGTCTCTTCATTTTACACTAGAAGCCCTAGTGTTTATTAATAAGTCAAGACATTTTTTTCTTTAACGAAGCAATCCTCTAGAAAATATTCCCAACAATTTATGGAAACTTCTGTGTAAGTGAAATAATAGCTATTTTACATTAATAGCTTTTTTGGCATAATAATCTAGTAGACAATGTGTGTATGCAAAAAATAGAGTGAATAAATAAGCATAAGAGAAAAAACCTACAATGTTTTTTTGTGTGTGCATAAATAAATGTCAAAGCAGTGCAGTGCAAGTATTTAGCTTGTAGACATTGATGGAAAAACTATATTTTCCACTGACGGAGGAGAAATAGATCGATTGACCAAATGGATTTATTCTTCGTATAACATTCAAACGTAAAAAGTGCTTCCAATCTTTGCCGACAAATAACAGACAAACTGAATGGACGAGGCGAGATTAGGAAACAAAAAAGTCTCAGAACGAGATTTTTCCTCTCGAGCTTTACAAGACAGGCAAGCAAAAGTCTCATTCTCTCTATCTGGTCAGCTTAACTCTTCCTTGTCAAGTAGGATCAATCGCGAAACAAGGGGAAACTTAAAGGTCACTCAAAGAGAGTGAGAGAATTAGATTCTTGTGGTCTCGTTTCTCCCATTTACTTACTTTATATGTGTGAGTATTGTGGTATTCCCAGAGAAAATAAAATAAGCTTTTTTCAACATTACATCATTTTACTGGTTGGAATTCCGTGTATTGCTTTTAGCCTGATTATTTCTTTGTACGTAGAAACTCTTAATGTAAAGTCACACAACGCAACGACGTGCTATATCCTTTTTCGATTTCCCCCAGAAAGATAGGAAAGGAACACAAGTGCATCTACAAAAAACATTTTTTACGATTTTGACAAAATGTTAGATTACTGTCATGAATACTTTACTTTGTGAGTGAGTCGATGTTATCTTTTCCGCTTTTTAAATGTCTGGCTTTCTGCTAGAGAATGGTTGTCACTAGCAGTGAAGATACGCATGATGGCTTCGACGATGAAGTGAAGATGATGTGCTAGACAGTATAAGTCATATCAAGTTGGGATAGAGATGCGTATCGCTAAAAATGATGGACAGAAGGTCAACCAGAGACCCACCTAGTAGTTCATCACAAACAAGTACGCAAACATGTCCAGAAGTGTCAGTTGATGTTCTTGTCACACAGATCAACTTTTTATTGGCTCAACACATAAATTATTTACTTTTATCATGATGACTGTACGACTGTATATCTCAAAATACTAATCTTCCAAGTAGTCAAAAAGTCAGGGTTTAGGCGTGCCATTTGTAGGAATATAATGTTTACTTGGAGGTGTATACAATGTACTTTTTATAACGAGCATATCAGTACTTATGTGTTTTGAATCGGTCACAAAAAAATTAAACATGCAATATAAAGCAAATACATACATTAATAATATATTATTTATCATCCTTATAAGGCCAGCTTAACACAAAATTTGTTTCTATTGATTAGTCCTACGATCGCAATGAATATAGCGCATGTATACTATCCTGTATCTAATTTTATTACATGCATTTAAATTTAAATCGTTCGAAAGCTAAAAAGGTGGAAATTTACAAAGTTGGCAATTTGAGAAAGTTATAGTTGTTAACATAGTAAAAGAAAATCAATCGTAATTTTTCTCGTGTTTTATTTCTCCTACGATTTTGTTCAATGCAATCAATTCATTTCAAGTGAAGTTCAACAACGCCAATTAAATTTAGATTTAAACATTCATGCTATACCTTATCTTTTTTACTTGTCTGATATATGAAATAAATGAATACTTCGTGAATGAATACTAATACACAAAGTTCTTGATAGTACGACTAATCCTTGATATTCATTTCTTGCGTCACTCGTTCCTTATAGTTCAATGTAAATATAAGTTTTCTTTGAAACGTATACCAGTTGTCACTTAATTCAAGATAAATATATTTCAACTGTTCAAAAGTACAGCTTGTCGAAATTCTGAAGAAGTTTTAACTGCATATTAATTCCAATTAAGGGTCAACTGCCATGCAACTGTATTAACTTACTTACGGAGTATGTAAATGCTTGAAAATTCTGTCATGAGTATATTATTATGCAGTAAATGTAAGAGTCTACTTATGCAAATGGTACAAGCAAATAGTGTTAATTTGTTTGCCTTTACGTGGGCGGGTTTCACGTAGGCAGTGGCGTAGCTAATGGCCCTAGTGCCGGGGTGCAAAAAACGCAAAGGCCCCCTACTTACATAAGTCTGGGTTCTG
>JAQFZH010004554.1:0-11788 GCA_034695485.1 Entomobrya nivalis
AGAGTTAATTAAAAGTGAGTGTTTTGTTGCACGAGTTAAAGCACTACCTAATGTACATTGTGTTATAATCTATATTAAATTAAGTAGAATGTGTTTTTCCGTAGTTAATTATTAAACTAACTTTTTCTTGTCTTAACTGGTTTATAAAAAAACAATTTTTTAGTAGCAAAAACTAAGCAAATTGATTAAATCATTTAGAATTCAGCACGTTTTCGATATTAAGTAATAGTAATAAGTGTATTTTTTCTACGCCAATTGTGCTACTGCGTCAAATTTTAGTTTTGTTATTCCGTGTCAGCATATTGTATACTTTGTTAGATATTCCTGTCAAAGATGGAAATAATTGGTTTTTGTTTCTCGTGATAATTTATATTTAATTTGTATTTCCTAGTAGGAATTTCCAACATGTCCAACACCACCTGAAAAATATAGGCATAAGTAATGATTGTGAAATATGTCCACGAGTACTAAAAAAACTCGACGAATTGAAATATGAATTAGTTACAATAACTCATGTAGCAAAATATTTCGTAGAGCTACAACGTTCTAATATGTATACATCTATAAAAAATTTAATATTGACTTTGTAGGATAACTGTGGTGATTATTTTATTGGTAGAGGTAATTTTGAGGTTTTTTAAACATTCTCCGTGCCAAATTGTGTATATGATTTGGCTTACGTTTAGGTGGGTTTGTTGAGTTAAAAATATGTCATTCTGATATTTGTCGTTTCCAAGTTGGAACGCTATGTTTGCAATATATACGACCACAAACTTATTATATATTTACACTAACTGTGCTTTATTTATAAAATGGACGAAATAATTTCCAACAGAGGCTATTAGTATAAGCGATATACAAACATATACACAACTTCAAGTTTTTGATTTTGGAAAAATTAATGAAACAAACTAATGTAGGTTTTTATACCCGTTTTCCTTGTACTAGAAATTAAATATTTCTCATTAGAATTGTCTTTTTGACCAGGTTTTTATTTATGCTGCGGATATTTACAAAACTATCGGTGTGCTTGTAAAACACAGTCGATAAATTTTATAAACCTGAATCAATGCGATTTTTCATTAAAATTTATAAAAAGAAGTTTAAACAAAAAAGCAAGCCACATTAATTATTTTATAGTGCAAAATGAGTCGTTTTGTATGAAGACGCTAAAACGAGTTATTAAAATACAAGATATTTGTTTCCTTTTGGTGAATCTTTGATTGGATATAACACAATAACACCTTAATACGCTTAATTAAACAATATGAGTATTAGAAATATAGCTAGTCTGAAGGACTAAAACGACGTTACAGAGTAACACGAAAACAAATTTTGTAAAAGAATTAATAATCCAAATAGTTAATTCACTTTACAAGTATTTTATATTTGATTATTAGATAATAGATTTGAATGTTTATTAAAGCATTTGTATAGAAGAAGTTAGCAAGTCAGAAAACAAACACGTCCCAAATTTCATTGCCATGGCGACTCAACTCCAATGGCTATGTTTAAACCTACTGTTAATCAGCCACTATCTCTATCCTCACAAAATTTATTTCGACCCCAAAAGTAATCATCTAAAAACTACAAAAACCCATTGGAAACTTGTTCCTTATTATTTTGTCTCAATTGGTCTATGTTTAATATTTGCAGTTCCATGCGCGTTAATACGAATTTTCAAATATATAATCTTGTCTAATAAACCCAGTGGTGTAACCGTTGCATTTATCTTTATAATGCTAGTTTAATGTTAGTTCAAGATAGACAATGGGTTACACAGACGCTTGTAGGTACATTTGTAACAGCGAGGTATTTTCTCACTTTATTTCAAACATGCTTTACTGTAGTCGGTTGGAAAATATACGCAGCCATTTTTCCCGCTACAACAATTACATACTTTTTGGTGAATGTAGTTTTCAACCATACAGTATCAAATGAATCGTTAACCCGACGTTTGGTATATCATCTGTGGCTTAGTCAATTCTATGAAAATGTTTCAAAGAGGAGAGCCAAATTGGTTTTCAGTACGTCGACTCAAAAAGATCATTTGGGTATATAGGCCTTTAATATTTCACTGTGGAAAAATAATTGTAAAGGACCAGGTTACTAAAACGAGTTATTATAGTAATATTTTCATTAACACAGCTACTGTAGTACTAACTTTCTGTGTACTGGACTCGCTATACGCAAATTATTAATTATCAGTAAATTATTACGACAAACTAAATATTTAATGTGTTTGCTGCTAATATAATATTTCGTAATAATACCATTTGACATTCATTTCAAGTTCCACTTTTTAATATATGAAGTTTATCAATACACTTGCACGGTTTGATACGTTAGAGTTTTTGATGGATGCATTTATTACTATGAATTGTGTAAATTATCGAAACACTTCAAAATTTTAATCGTTGCTTGAAAAATATTTTTTGACGTGTTTCTTGCATACATACTGATTATAGTCAAATTTTTCTTTCAGAACAGCAATTGTTCTAAAATTTAAAAAAAAACGTTCACCAAGATTATTAAGCCATTTTATCTCATCTTCAGTCAAAACGGAATTACTGATGTACAAAAAGTTTTTAAGGCTTTGAATATGTACATATTTAATCATATATACACATATATACATAACAAATACGCAATCTCAGGAATACTAATTGTTATTCAGGAAGATTAAATTTAAATGTAAAGTCGCCAATTTGTGGCCCTGAACAGCAATCAAGGTATATGACCTCGTAGCAATTGATACAGATTTAATACAAAAAGACTATATTTCCTGACCTCTAAATACAAAAAGCATATAAATTCCTTGTTTTCTGTTGTCATCCGAAAAGTTGTTTTACAAATTTAATTTTCTTTTATTACTTATTTCAATGCCACACCTGCCATTAAACCATTTTACATGTAAAAGTAAAAACTATAATATACTATAAAAGTAGTTTTATTGAAAAAATTAAATGCAAAGGTCATTACAATTTAAAATAACAATAATACCAATGATTTTTTCTACAAAATTTAGTGACGAAAGTTTTTCAGTGCAAGTTTGAAAATTCGATAGGCTACATTTTTTTTCAAAATCTTCATCATGGCAACTCAACTCCAATGGCAGGGTATACGTTTACATATCCTTTTGACAAGCAGTTACATGTATCCCCATAAAGTTAGTTTCGACCCAAAAACTAATCGCTTCAAAACCATCAAAAATCACTGGAAACTCCTTCCCTTCTATTTTGTTGCAATTGGTTTATGCGGCATACTCTCAATGCCATGTCTACTTTTACCCATTTTCAAATACATTTTCCTTTCCAATAGTCCCAGGGGCATAACCGTTGTATTTATGGTAATATGGCTAGCTTTTGCTGGGATACACATCACCACAACTTTTCTTATAATGGTTTATAGAGATCGTTTATCCGCATATATACGTTCACTAGTAAGATACCAAAAACAGTTGCACTCAAGCATTATCACATTACGACGTAAGTGCTTCGAACCAAATAACCAAAGTTACAGCGTAGTTCACCACATTAAAAAACTAAACATGGAGTTTCTGAAACTATTGAAGCCAAATAAGGAAGAAGTTGACCATTTGGGTATATTTATCTCTACGAATGCCTTTTACAGTTCGTTTCTCGCTTGGATTCTTCCACCAATTGGTTTTTATTTCGAATTGGATCCGTTTGGACATTTACTTAGGGATATAATGTTAATAATTCCCTCGGAATATCGTTCTGATACACTTCAATTATGTTTTAACATTTTAAACCTAATATATAATTATCTCGTTGTAATGGAAGGTGCTCGAACAAATACAATGATGTTGATGATGTCAATGTTGCATCAAAATTTGATTCTGAAATGCATAAAATTAATTCGAGTTGCACGAGTGAGTCAATCAATTCTTCGGAAGTATATTCAACTGCAAATCTTATTTCAAAGTGGGCAATGGCTTACGCAAACGATTGCAGGTGTGGTATTAACAGGAGCATTTTTTATAATGTTGATTGAAACTTGCTTTACTGTCATTGGATGGAAAATATTTTCGTGGGAAGTATACGCAGCCATATTTCCCTGTACGCCTGTAGCATATTTCATTTTAAATGAAGGATTTAATTATACTGTATCAATTGAACAGATAAGTCGAGATTTGGTGTATCATCGGTGGCCTAATCAAGCAATGGATATGTTTAAAACGGACAACCCCAATTGGTTTTCGGTACGACGATTTAAAAAGGAGATACGGATCTATAGACCAATAGTATATCATTCTGGAAAGCTATTTGTTATTGACCAAGAAACTAAAACTAATTACTATAGTTATATTATCGTTTATACAGCTAATATATTATTGCTTTTCAATATGTACTCGACCAAGTAGCTGTAAAATATGCACTGCCTGAAATCAGGATTACATTTTACAGCAATGCAAATTGTTAATTAAGTTTTATTTGTATTCTCCAAAGATAAAACCAAATTACATTTGAAAGGCACCACATATTTTGAAGAAAACATTTTAATTATTTGTAAATTTTACTCATATTTTTCAGTGATCTACTCATAATAAATTGTCAAAAAATAGAATATATTTCTCAATTGTTTTTTTCTGGATTAAGATATCGTTCATTAATAGACGCAATATACTGTTTTACATCAAAGCGGCAAATGGATTACTAAAGTTAATGTTTTGTTGCTTTTAAAAATCGAGCAACTTTTATAAAAACTATTTCGTAATTCATATTTCATTTGGATGAAAACATTTAATGATGGATACTACCGGGAAAAATGTGTTTATGAAATATCTTTGGTGAGTTCAAGCTATTTTTCATTTTCATAAGTGTAAGGCGAATTAGTTTTAAGTTAAACTAAATATTTGAAATGTAAAGCCAATGATGTTATAAGCTGGTAGTTATGTTTGAAGAAGCTACAACTTATTGCAATGGTAATATGATAACTTAAAATGTTAATGTTTTGCTTTTGTTTGTGTGTGTCAAGAAAACTAATACGTACTAAAGAAGTTCCATGCGAACTAATACCCATTTTCAAATGTATATTCATGTCAAATAAATCTTGTGGTGTAACCGTTGCATTTATGGTCATAATGCTAGCTTATGGACTAACTTCTATCAGTTCAAATATTATGTTATTGCATACAGTGATAGATTAGCAAGTTATATGAGTGCCATGGTTAATTACCATCACAATTTGCGTGCTACGATCATTCTTTCATTAAATAATCACAACAAGTCCCATGGCCATAAATAAAGCATTATTCTTCACCTTAAGGAGCTAAACCAAGAATTTCTTAAAATGCTCCGAAATGAAAACTTCGACTATTTGGGAATATTTATCACAAATTTTGCTGTCTACAGTACACTTGTTGCTTGGTTACTTCCCTTAGCTAGTTTATATTCAGAATTAGATCTATTTTGGCATTTAATTTAAGACGTAATGCAAAATTTACCTTTGGAATATCACAAACCGAAACTTAAGTCATATTTGTTAGTCATTAATCTAAGAGTTGATTATCTTGTTGTAATGGAAGCTTTTCGTATAAACACGTTGATATTTATGATTGCTTTATTGCATCAAAGTTTGATTTTAAAATGCACCGAATTAATAAGAGTTCCAAAAGTGAGCCCAACAATCTTTCGAAAGTACACACAACTCCAAATATTAATTCAGGATGGACAATGGGTTACCCAAACCATTGTGGGTACATTTGTATCAGCAACGTATTTGCTCAATTTATTTCAAACATGTTTTACTGTAGTCGGATGGAAAATATTTTCGTGGAACGTATACGCAGCCATATTTCCCGCCACACCAATAAAATATTTTGTTGTAGATGCAGTTTTCAACTATACCGTATCAATTAAATCGTTGAATATTAACTATTAAAATTTATTATCATAATTATAATGAATGATAATGATAACAAACATAAACTTAAACTAAGTTATACATGTTTTTCTGTTAAATATACAATACAACTGTGTGTAATTTTAAATCCGATCCATTTACGCTTGGTTTACGCATCTTGAGACCTGGAGCCTTTCAACCTCCTAGCCTTGGCCTCCACGGATGTTGCGGCGATTGTGACTCCTTAGGCCCGCAGAATATTTGAACCGTTGACCACACCCATTACACTTGTATGCCATTTCCCCAGTATGCGTTCTGAGATGTGATTGACGTCCACTGGAACTGGCAAACCGTTTGTCATGAAGTCCAGACTCAAAATCCATTTCATCATTGTGAACATTCTCGTGGACCTTGAACGATTCTTTCCATTTTGTTGTGAAATAACAGTTTGCCACAGCACAGCGAATTGTTTTAATCGTTGTGGACATTCATATGACTTGTTAGTCCTGGCTTTTGACGAAACCGCTTCTGACAGATTTCGTAAGAGAAACGCTTGAGTTGACCATGTATTTGTTCGTGGACTTCCTTATCCCATTTTTGTACAAATCCCTTGTCACAAGTCTCACAGTTATATGGCTTCTCCCCAATATGACGTAAGAGGTGCACAGGAAGGAATGGAACAACGGTACCACACAACATAAATGGCGGTTGTCCTTTGTAACTGAACAAAAATGAAAACAAATCAAATATTAGGTTAATTTGAGTAAGACTGCAATATTTGGGTACTACATGTACAAACCAGATAATTCCTCATGAAGTGACCAAACTTTTATAACGTTTTCTCAGTTTTGCAAAATATTCAGTAGTCTATTTCAAAGTATCCATGTTCAAGCCTGAATTACGTACTTTCTGACTTGTGGCAATTGATTAGAATGTGGATGGATAGCAAAAAATATGAGAACGGTGCAATTTTGGATCATAAAATGGGTCCAACCCACTTCATGGAAATCTTGCAAAAATTCAAAAATTCTTATGAAAAAGGTGTGCTTGCGAATAAAAGAAATCATTCCGCTCCAGGTCCATCTCAAAAATCATATCCATTGCTCATCTTTTTTAGCTAATAGCTTTATAATAACATTCTAAAACCATTATTGTTTATCATCCCTAATATGATGCCATGCACAATAAAAATACAAAATAAAATGAACAAAATTGGGCATTATCATTTCATTACAAACGAATGTATAACAATAGTTTTTTACACTTTACTACTTATATAAAAATATCATGCATGTATTGTATATGTTTTCTGCAAATTTACGTAATCTGATACCACAAATTCACATTTTGCATATAAAGCGACCTTATTTCCCTGCATTGTATAAGCGACTAAATTTGCAGTGCAATATGAAACAGTATTATCACATTTCCCAGCATTGATTTAAGACGACGACGACGATGCGATGGATAATTTATTAAAACAAAAGTATACAAGTATACATACATCATGACTGGGATAAGTCCTGTTTTTAACGAAGAATTGAAGGATAGATAATCATTACGTTTATAGTTTAGTACACATGTGTATAGAAAATCCTACATTTTTAAGTAATGCTATTGTTGCTTTATACAAATAACGATGATTTGTCAATTAATGTTTTTTGTAAGTCAACTGTGAAAATATATAAACTACCACAAGTGTATTTATGATTTTTAAACCGAAGAAAACCTACTTCGAGTTTAGATTTTATTCTGATGAAAAAACAAAACATTGTGAAAGAAAGAAATTTTTGAGTGTCGTTTGTTGAACTTCAAAATTCAAAGTGATTGAAGGAATTGAATTAAAAGTGAATTCTGGTTTCGAATTGTACAGTGGGAATTAAAAATCCATAAAACATAATGCAATTTAATGACTAATATTTAGTTGACGTACAGGTTGACATAATTTTAGATTGACGTGCATACATATATTATTCATTAAATTTTAGAAATGAGAAAATGTGTAAGTGCATTTTAATTTGTACTTGATTTGGAATTGTGGAAAACATGACGAACATGGAAAAAACCACAAAATGCCATGCCATGGAAAAATTATGCCATTGGGCGTAATGACTTCTGCTATCGGTTTTTTATTACTGTAATGGCAATTACATGCCTGTTCGGCATCTGTAAGATCTTGAATGCAACCCATGTTTTTACAGAACGTAGCGTCGCCCTTGCACTTGCTTTCTAAGCATTATTCTGTGCAAATGCAATTGTAAGATGATTAATCGGATAATGCCGCATCTTCTGAGAGATCAAGGTTGTTTACTGGGAAATTTATTCTATTTACGAGTATTACAGCAACGTCTAGGATGCCGTCCTTCCAGTTATTACAGTTTTTATATGAAGATTTCCTACGGCGCAATAGTCCGGTGTAGAATCTTTGCTTGAAGATGTGATCCTTTGCTGACATTTTAAATCATCCTTTTGATAATTAGTGATGGGACAAGAAGGGGGTGACTGGTAGCAACTCGAAGCGTCGCTTGACATGACATATCCAGGCAGGCATTTCTTCACATTTATGCAGGCGGAAGCGTCGTTTCTTATGTGTAGCCAATATGCGGAATTGGTACAAGTGGGAAATGGCTTTACTGGCGGAGTGATTTCATTACAGAAAGGTAACTGTGTGATTTTTGCTCGAAGTGGAACAGGAAAGTGTTAAAACACTGCGAACCTTTCTCCTTCTGCCGTGGTTGGAATCCCAGTAATCCCTGGTGGTTCTTCTGAGGTTTAAAGAGCCGCTCCTGTGATTTGTGGTGCCTGAGCTACTAGTAGCGAGACTATAAATACCCGTATCATTTTTGACCTTCTTATCGTGTTCGTTTTATTTGCGGTAGTTTCGTCTGCTCGCTGCCTGGGGACCGCGGAAGAACGTCGTCGGATGGGTTTGGCAAATAAATACACTACCGGGTGGATGATTGTTGTTGCCCATGCAAGAAACATGCTGCATGTATATATGGAGAAATCATTTTCTTCTTCTTGTCCGGAGCATTCATTATTAGTATGATAGCCAAGCATAAATGACGCTAAAACACCCAGAATGGTATTTCTTACTCGATTGATGAGCTGTGACCTTTTCGTTGTTTGGGAACTTCTGATGTTGTTCCTTAATTTTAAAGTACATCACTCCAGACAGACGTGATGTAAATGATAAGGAATGGCACACACACGCCAGTAAACCATATTAGCGGTTTAGGTGAAGATCCGTGATTGGAAAGTATCGTACACGATGAACCGTCCTCGGGTTTCTAGTCTATTTTCCCCCAGGTTTCAGGTAACGCTAGTCAAGGTAGAAGGTAACTCGCACATGGCAATATGACTAAAATCTTGTTTACAGTTTTGGCATATGCTGCTGTCCTGCTGGTCGGCGATCCTATTCCATCCGATTTTCCAGTTGGCTGCTACCGATTTCAAATCCTTGATGCTATCGTATGGTTCATGTCCTTTTACGGACTCGAACAGCATCCTCAGTTTGTCTACTGGGGGCAAAGCTGTGGTTAAATTCACAAAATTTTCTTTGTAGGTGAAATGGGGACAGAAGATGTATATAATATTATTAGTAAGTAGTACTGACTTCTTGATAATTTTAATTGAGCAATCTGTTCGTCAGCCTGTGTTTTTTCATCTAACAGGTGTCACTTTTCCCCAAATTTCATCTATGCGATGAACAAATATACATCCATTAGCAACAAATAGGTAAACTATACAATTACCAATGAATCTTAATTAGATCAGGTCAAAATCCTTTCTTTAATCATTGATACGTCTAATCATACGAATGATAGATTATCAAAATTGGGATTGCATAAAGAAAACTCAAGTAAGTAGTAAATTTTAATAATAATATTTTTGGCGATAGTACGTCATCCTACTTTGCGATTTCATTTCTTTCGTGGTCCATTATTGAAACTTTTATTGGTAAAGCCGCATAGCTACAGAAATTCAATATATTTAGGCAACTTAGGAAACAAAAAAATCCTGCTACGCAGCAGCAATAAATATAACTACATTCATTTATACAACGATACAACAACAATCAAGTGAACTTATCAACCCAAAAAGGTTAGGCCAAAATGGAAAGCGAATGAAGGGAATGAAAGAATGGATGAAAGTATTTCTATCCCTTTTTTAATGCCGCCACCACCACCAGCCCTGTTTTGGGTCTGGCTGCTCCAAATGGTGTCACAATCCATTTTTGTTACATCACAGAAGAGATACCCTGTTTTATCCCGCAATTTTCCCATATTGTCCATGGAACCACCATACCCATGTGTATTGAGTATTGCATAGCTTAGCATTTTTTACATACATACATACATAATATATTTTATTCTTTTTCAACAACTTTTTTTATTGTAATAAAAATTGCAGAGTTTTTAACATAACATGAACGTAATATTTATGTTGATTCAGGCTGATTGACTAACTATTAACTAAAAAATGTTGATTCAGGTTGTCAGAAAAGCAATCAGAGTGAATAAGCTCCCTGATGAAACTTCACTCACTCTCTGCATCTCGTGATGGTGTGATAATGGTCTCCACTGTAATGCGAAAATAGCTTTTTTTGATCAATATGATCACCTTGTTTACTTGATTTTTTCCCTTGGAATTGGTTTAAAAGAATGAGACATGTGCACCAAGTAAGTATGTAAGACAACTCTGAGAGCTGGCCGTAAAGTTAGGAATTATGGTTTTTAATCCTGTCCATGTCATCATGTCCATTTATTCAAAGCTTTTATAAAGGCGGTTGATAGTAAAATACTGATAATTATATTTGAAAGACGAGTGTTTCGTGGTGATTTTTTTACATGCCAATTCAATGAATGTATGATCACCAAGACATAATGTTAGTACTCAAAGTACGTACGACTTTGTATTTTTATTGTAAATCTGAGTTTTTATGAATTTTGATTTTTTTTTGGAAATATTCGAATTTTTTGTAAAGATTGATTTTTTTGGAAAATTTAAATTGTTTATATTTTTTTGGAAATTTGAAGCTATTGACCAAAAGAACGTTTGCGCCACTTTTCAGTTTCTATGTCAACTGATTTTCTCGATATTTCGAAACGAACATATTTCAACCAATCAAGATAAATTATAGATTGTTGTAATGAAAAAACTTCACCCTACGGCCTTCAACCAAAATTTAAGTAAAAGTTAGTAAAATATGTGGTCTTATCGTTAAACTTATTCCAAAACAATTTAACAATTCCAAACAATAATTTTTGACCTCAAAATGCCAAAATAAAGTTTAATATAAATTCCAGTTTTCCTTTTATCATCACAAAAGTTATTTAAAAAAATATTAATTTGCTACTTTTACTTGATTCAATGTCACACCTGTCATTAAACTATTCCACTGTAAAATATTTTGAAGGTAGTTGCATTAAATATATTAAAGCACAAAGCACATTACAATAAATTTTATAATAATGCCAATGATTTATTTTACAAAATAATAGCGAAAGCTCTTCAGAGCAAGTTTTAAAGTAATAAAGGCTAGACGTCTATAAACCATCACCATGGCAACTAAACTCCAATGGCAAGGTATACGTTTACATATGCTATTAACAAGCAGTTATATGTATCCAGTGAGTATCCGTGCTTATGGACGGCTGAAGGAGTGATTTAGAAGGGACGGCCTTATGTAATACAAAATAACGTATTTTTACTATTGTCTAAAATAATTGTTACTTAATAATCCTTTGTTTTATTACGGAGCTGAAAGCGAAGCTCAGCGGAGTATTGACTTGATCGCGTTTGTCTGTCTATCTGTCTGTCTGTCTGTCTGTCTGTCTGTCTGTCTGTCTGTCCGTCTGTCTGTAAGCACGATAACTCAAGAACGCGTTGACCGATTTCGCTCAAATTTGGCATGTAG
>JAQFZH010004555.1:0-11788 GCA_034695485.1 Entomobrya nivalis
GTGGTCTACTGCTTTTTTCCTACTTTTACATGCGGCGGTGGCGGTGGTGCTTGTTCCTACTTCATTCATAAAAGAAATCTGTGTTCATTCGTCAATGATTACCTCTCTTCGTTTAAAAAAAATGAAAACTAGTCTAATATTTTTTCTTTGACTAAATGTTCAACTCTGACTGGCTGAGTCTCTCGAGTTAAGCTGAAAAATATTAAAACTCCCCCAAGACGAAATATAAATATTTTTTAGTATCCGAGCCGAGCCGGCAGCCACTTAAAAAACATTATCGTTTTGATAATTATCATCTTCTCGCTTCTCGAGCATTTGCAGCACGGGTTCTCTCCTCTGAGTAACTACCATTTTCACTCATCATTCTGAATTAATTTTTTTTCCTCGCATTGCAATATAACTTTCTAGGCACAACTATATTTTTTCAACTGGTTTAAAAAATTCATATTAAAATGCAATGATGATATGTATGATTTGATGGTGGGCGGATAAGGTGGAGCGGTGTTGTGGAATTAATAATAGCCGTAGTAAAACATAAGCGGACTATCTATTTAAGGTAGCTAGGAAGTCATAAGTTATTTGTAAGCGGGTTGAGTTTACGTTTAAAATTCCAACTTAAATATACGCCACCTTGAAGAAAATCATCTTCTTGAAGTTCATCTTTTCACTTTGCATTGCATTTGCAGTTCATAATGCTTATCAATCGGGTATGTTTTATCAAGAGCCCGAGGCTAGACGCAGGTAGATAGGAAGCAGGTAGTTAAAGTAAGCTTTAAGCAGTCTACTCCTAAATTACTATCCATTTTTTTCTGCCAAACCTTCAATAAATTTGGATATGAATCATTTGGGCGCATGGCGCATGCTTTTAATCAGACAGACTGAGATTTTTATCTTATCAGACATCGGAAAACAAAATAAGGAGTGAAAATTACTGTTTTCTGTTTGCCCTTCAGCAGAAGAATACACAAAACACAACAACAATGTTTTTTGAAAAATATTCAATTTGTTCAGAAAATTTAGAATTTAGACTTCAATCGTCATCGCTCTCTATAACCTATTGACGTTTTGAACTATATTTTTATGAAAGAAATATTTTCTGTACAAAAAACGAGCTACTTTGATTGTCTGACTGAACGGTAATAATTATGGGGATTTCTTGGCTTGCATTTTTGCAGAAGCTTTATTTTTACAGTGAGAGGTTTCGTCGTGACAATCGCGTGATCAGCTCTATAAAAAATGCAGTAAATTTTATTAGAATGCCTTCTAATTTTAGTGCCCTCTTTGTTATTAGCTGCAAGCACACGTGCATGATGGCTTGGATCTGATCTTCAATCTTGAGATTTAGAAATGGAGCGTTTTTTATAAATGTATACTTTTATATTTTATGTATGAGTATGAATCATTTAAAATAGTCTTTCTTCCTATTTGTAAGTTGTGTTTTTTTAGGTTAGCATATTTTTTGCACTTTTTATGATGCACTTTGCTTGAGTCATGAGTACTGACTTGATAACATCTAAAAGAAAAGAAGTGTGTAGTGTATGATAATTTTTTTTGACCCAACGATTTTTGCAGGCAAAGAGGCAGTTAAAATGTTTGACGGTTTTTTTCTCGTGACAAACTGAAGCCTGGCTTGACTGGCTGGGATCTAACATTTAATGAAATAAAACTATCATGTGCATAAAATAAATCTGGAGCCACACTACAATTTACTTATTTCAATACAAATGATTTTTTTTTTACTTATTTCGTCGGTATTTTAATGACTTTAATGCACCAGGTAGCATTCTAATTATCCTTATCAAAAAAAGAAATTCCTTCTTTCAACCGAGTCAATTACACTTATATGGCTTATATTTGTTTACTTATTTTATATTGGAAAAGGGAACACCATTTAAAACCAGGAGAAGAATACCAATTCATTGATAACAACCTAAAAATCACCTTTTATAATCCGTTGATTCATTATTTTCTATAAATTACATTTTTGCTGGTTGGTTTTGTACCTCTCTTATCTTTTTTTGTTATTATTATTTTGTAAGATAAAATGGACAAGTTATCAAGTAAGTTTGACGCTGACAAAGGACAACAAAATACATCTTCGTTTTTTTTTAAGTCGCATCGCAAAGTAAAGCAAACGAATGAGCACACAAACCCCATCGTCATCTTCTTCACATTATCATCAAAACTAATCATGATGAAATGGACCATTGAACCTCTCTCTGAACTGAACAAAAAGCAATTCTTTCATTATGTATTTTCCTTCTGTTCAATTTAACCTTTAACGACCGACCGACCATCACCGCCACCACCACCACTCACTCTCATGTTTAAAATTCCTCAGGACACATACCAGAAAACTAGAACATGCTGAAGTACAATTTACTACATCACTGCGTCAACATCAACAGCCCCTTAAAAACATATTAAATGAGTCAAGTCAAAGCCAAGTCATTGTCTTCTTGTATATTTTGGTGACGGTGGTGACTTGACTTGACTCAAATCAACTATTTACCGAATCCTTCTTCTTCTTCTGATTTTGTGATTGTGAAACTATGCAGCTTTACGAGCCAAGTAATAAATTTGAATAGATACAAAGTGCAAATGAGCTACATTTTTCATTCTTTGTCGTTCCCTCAAAAACTGAATTGAATTGCATTTTGAATGGATAGCTACCTGTTACTCTATTAGTATTGCTGTTTTTTCTTACATTTTTCCATTCTCCACTCTTCTTTTTCTCGCTATGCTGCAATATATCAACCAATGAGCCACAATAACAATTGTCACCTCTTTCAGTCAAGTCAGTTCAGTTTTTCTTCTTCGTCGTCTTCTTCTCAACTTGACTATTTGAGTCAACGTCGACCTTGAGAGAACGACCATTAATTATGAGGAAATAAAAGGAACGACACACGGCATAACAATAATTAATGAAATGCAATCCATATTATTATCTCATTCCTACAAATCTATTACTCGGCCTGTCTCACATTTTGTATACATATTATACCTACCTATATCATATCATTTCGTATAATAAAACCAAGCGTATCAACTTTGCACATCCTATTGACTCACTGTGAAAATGATCTCGTTTCTCATTCTCTTCTTCTTCTTGAATGAATAGCTAGTTCTTCTCATTCTAAAAACTAAACTAACCCTTTCGCTTTGCTCCCCTTTTTCAGTTCTTCTCACTAACCATCATCATCATCAGTAGAATGCAAGTAGTAACACTAAATATTATTATGTTATTGCGAGTAACCCCATTTTCCTTTGATTTTATTACACAATTCACAAACAACCAGCGTCAGACCAGACTAGATTTTAAACCAACCAAAAAATATAGCCTTACATACAATACAATAATGAAGTAATGAGACCTGCTGTTGCGCTGATGAACTGATATGATGAGATGATCCTCACTCAAAAATGAATTTAATGAATCCGCTCTCTCTCTCTCTCTCTCGTTTGCTGACTTGACTTGACACGCAACAGGCTTTACGCAGCAGCGTAACATGAAGATCAAGTGGACAGGACAGAGCATCATCTTCTTTAGATAATCTGATCATTCTCATCATCATCTCTCTTGTCTTTCCCCCTATCTATGTATCTGTCCTGTCGCTGCTCACAGATAAATAGATGAACTTTTCGCTGTATAATCTGCACTGTCACTGTCATTTCTAAAACGCTGATGATCATCATGATGACGATGAAGCAAGCGAACAGAGAAAAAACAACAGGGACAAGATATACATTGTATGTTCATTGTACACAATTTGTGTGAGCCAAACTCAACTTGGTACACTGTCCTCTAATCTAAAACTCTCATCATTATCATCTTCCTGCCGAAATTTCAAGTAAAAAAATACAAACCTGTGCTATGCATCTCCCTCTCTCTTCATTTCGAAATTCCAAATACTCCAGCCATTTTTTTGTTCAACTTTTTTTTGCTTGTTTTCCAATGATGGCATGAATTCAAGCAAGCATGACAATTTTTTTATGTCCCGAAAATCACATTACATTATTATTGTACCAGCAATAATTGAACACACCAAAAAAAAACAACGCAACCCTTTTTTTCTCTATAAAAGTCAAGTCACAATGTTTTTTAAAAATTCACTTGTTTTTAATAGCTCTACATCACGACGATGATGCCATGCCTGCGTGCAAGTTTAATATATAAATATTGAAAGCACACAGCAAAAATCCACACACATAATATTATTCACTGGTCGCTTTTTTTGTGTCGTGTTGTTGTGATTCCATTGAGTATTGCAGTGTGAATACCTGAAACAAGTCACCGTGACAGGAAAAATGAGAAAAGCGAGACTAGCTTGAAGAGAGAGAGATGATCTTTGAGAATATTTCCACGACTTTTTTTATGATATGTCTTACACCATACCACATCTCACCACTAAATTATTATGAAACAAGTGCAAGCTGAACAAGAATAGCACAAGACATAAAATAAAACGACATGAAAGAAAAAAAGAAAGATCTTGTTGTGTTTGTCTTCTTGAAGAATAAGAAGGAGGAAAAAGGAAGGAGCAAAAGAATTGAACAGAAAGATGACAATAAAAATGCTGACTTTACTTTCTGTTAGCTTAGTTTACTGAGATGAGTTGTGTTTGTGATCTCCGTCATCATCATCATCATCGTCGCAGTAAAGGCATTCTCGATGATGATGAGATGACGTGATGAGGCTTTTGTAGAAGCGCAATGAGCATGGCTATCCAATAGTGTTCCATGATGATCCTTATTTTCATAGATTCAATATTTAACATTCTAACTTCTATTCTTGATGTTACTTACTTACTCATAAAAAACTATTTTTCTTTTCTTTTATAACCTTTCTTGAGTCATGCTCATGCGATGATGATGCTATGTTATAGGAATTTTACCAGTTTTTATGGTGTCCCTTTTTCTCTCTTTTTCCTTTGCCTATTTTTTCCCTTAATTTTCCACGTAATTCTTTTCTCAAATAAATGGCTTGTTTTAGAGGGTTTTTAAACTTGTTCACATTTCTTCACTTTGTTCCTACATTCCTTAACACTTAACTTTACCCTCACATCACGCCATCACTTCACTGACTTGACTGAACGTTTTCAATGTTCATCATCTCACAGCACTGATATCTCAAGAGGGCAATAATAGTAGGTAGGACTGTCTGTATGACAAAGGTTTTAAAAGGTAATATTATCGAAAGGTGTGAGTGTGAGCGAGCACAACAAGGAATTTTCTTGTGGCAGTAGCAGCACAGGTCATCAAATAACATAACATTTTAATGCTTCTTCTTCTTCTCCAATGTAAACCAAGTGTGTGTGGAAAAACAAAAACGTTTTGATAAATTAACATTAAATACGTTTATATGAAATATTTGTGCATATGGAATTTTTATAGAAGGAAAAGTGGTAACTTGATATGCATTGCATTCCAAAGACAAAAAATAATGTGTCTATAAAAAATCGTACTTGTCCTGTGTTCTAGTCTGTGACACAGACTGATTGTGAAAACGTTCGTTTCAATCGTCAACTTTTGTAAACCGAGCGAGCATGGTAAAAAAACAAAGGCAGTAAAAAAATCTTTACAGTTTAAAAAAGATATAATGTTCTTTCTTGCATATCATGTTTACCGAGAAAGAGAGAAAAAAATGGTTGCAATGAAAAGTGAATGAATGATGCAACAGTGAGATGGATAAAAAAAAGTGCAGAAAAAACAACTGAATATTTTTTTCTGTACAGAAATGAACAACAGCTGCCCTTTTGCCTTGACCTCTCCAGAAGAAAAAAGAGAGGATCTCGACCTTTCAGCTATCAAAATTCATATCAAACTACAATACGCTGTTGTAGACAGCAAAAATTACAGATGCGGCATCACCATTTTATAGTCATCAATTTTAGGTATGTAAAGTCAAGACGGTTTTTCTTGCTGAATGATATCCGTGCTCACATAGTACACATATGCATCTTAATGTGCATCTTAAATATTATCATTTTTATAAACTTTCGGATTCAATAAAAAAATCCACACACAAAATCCCGCTCCTTCAAGCAAAAATCTGTATTCCACATCTGGTCTACTTGTTTTATAGAAATAAACAGGCAGTCATTCTGTTCATGAAAACGTCAAGAAAATTTCAATTACATCTTGTTGATCACACTCTCCTCCTCCGACTGCATCTTGCATCTCAATATGTTCACGTAAATAAACATAAAGTATGTAAAAACACCATACCACAGAGAAGATGGACATGGCAAAAGAGAACCAAACCAGATTAGAACAAAGACCGGCAGCGCAAGATAAGCTATTTTATCTGCTGACCATTGACTGGCTGTTAACCCTTTTCCTCTTTTTTCTAAATTTGTGAGTCAGGCGAATAAAATAAAAGTACACCAGTTTTTCAGCCATGCAGCAAGTTTACTTTCCCTCCAATAAAATTAAAAATTAATCTCTTCCCTTCCGTCTCCACTAATACTTTATACTCATCTTGATCTCCTTCATTTTCAAATGACCATCTGCTAATCTGAGTCTGCTGGAAAAATCTGGAAGATCAGTTTAGTTTTTTATTTCTGCTAGCAAGCAAAAGCGGAAGACAGTATATAAAAGCTTCCTCTTCTGATAACAATGTAAACATTTAATGATGATGTATTTAAAGTAAGCACATCCACATCATCTACAGCTTTTATGTGCGTTTTTAATCCCCACTTCTCAGGATTATCTAGTTACACACGTACCACCACACATCACCACCACCGCCGCCATCATCATCATATTTTTACCACACAAGAATTACATCCTGTGTCCTGTCCCTCTGTGACATGGACATGATGACAAACGTGTCAAACGCCGTTCCTTGTGCTACTCCTTCTCTATTCTTCTCCATCATCACATAGCCATTATCCAAATCACAGAACAGAAAAAAAGCTAAGCCAAGAGCCAAGCCTCCCAAAAGAAACGCACATCTCATTTTAATCTTTTAAAGAATCGTGTTTGCTTGTTTGTTTGTATGCGTGGTAGCAAAAGCTGTAGATTTAACCTCGTCACAAACTGTCAAACATGGAGATTTTCTTTTGCTGGATTGAAAATTGAATACAACAGCTATAAAAAAATGCCGATGATACAAGATTAGTATGCACGAAAAATATATTTAAACACACAACACAGAGAACAGAACGACAACCAATTTTATTTCCACACCAGTGATCATACCAAACAGACAAGAAAGGGAAAAGAGGACAGTTGACGATGTCAAAATTGGAAAGCCTCTAATTTTGACACAACAGACCAAACATCATCATTATCATCTTCAGCGTTTCGAGGAGAGGACGGAAAAGACAACTTTACTTTGTAATCTCAGATTCAGCCGTTCGTATTTCCTCCAAGAACAATTTTATTTTTTCCCCTTAAACCAAACCACACAACATCATTAAACGGATCATGTACCATCAATCGACATGCATCTCCAATCTAAATGGCCACTTGTTGCAGATAATTTTATAAAAAGAACACTTCATAAACCAAACATAGTAGAGAATGCTTATTACCATCATTCAAAAAATTCAAGACCATAAAGTGTACAATGAATGATGTAACACGAGCGAAGCAGTAGGTATTTTTTGAAGGATTTTCAATAACAAAAAATTACGCTTTGGATCCTGCAACTCATTTTCTTGTCTTTGTAGCCTTTTAAAAACCACAAACACACGGCTGTCATTTTCGATTTACCAATAAAATGTAAAAAACCGGACCAAAAAAAATAATATGATGAGCAAGCATACCTTTAACCTATCATCCTAATGACATGTATGGGATGGGTATTCAGACGCAAAATGCTAAGAGATGAAATGACATGACAAGCTGAGCTGAATAACGATGATGATTATGATTACGTTACGATTACACAAGAAGATTCAATAACAAAGCGGTATAGAACATTCCGTCAGTCACTCAACTCTTTTTTCAAGTAGCTGTAATGTTCATTCACATTTTTTTACGATATTACTTGCTTTTCTCTTTAACATGTCTGTTTGCTTCACCAAGATAATACCTCAATAAACAGCAATTTTTGCGGTTTATCGTTACTATTCTCTGAATGTTGGTGGTGGTGATGGTGCATTGATTTTTTATTATTTTCGTGGAAAACGACATTTTTTCTGGTACCTCTCTTCTTAGATTAAAAGAAGACCGCAATAAAAAATGCGAGTAATTTGAGAAGAGTAAACCACGGGACAATCAGTCAGTCAGTCGCTTTGCATGCATCACATTAGACGCGTAATTGCAAAAAAAATATTTCAAATACAAGCCTTGTACGTTGTACGATGATAAAATGTCATAGACGATCATATCATATCATAACTACCAAACTAACAAGTTGTTGGTGTTATTATTATAATCACATACAGAATGATGGAGATGGATAGATAACCGGATCTTCAAAATATTATGTTTCTCATCAAAATGTGTAATGTGCTTTAGTAATGAGTAACTTTTTGAAATAAAACAGGCAAGAAAAGTAATAAAAATGATCGAGAAATCCAATAGTATTAAATAATTTTATAGTCATTTTTAATTCTCATACGAACAGTATGGTTTTTATCCCATCTATTTAAGATGGCGATTTCTGTTCCATCGTTGTATAAAATGTATTGACATAAAAATAATACAAATGTATGTAATTTCAATAGCCATAACGAGATCTTCATTTTTTTATTGCATGCCCTGCGCACTTCTTATCCCACACCCCCTTCAGTAGTCTCAATGTCATTATCATGATCAATCAAATGAACGTGATCAATCGATCGAACTACACCTGAACTAGAAAAAATCGATACATTTGACAATAAGGAAACAATCCGTCATATTAACAACTAAACTACATAGATAAAATAATAACGCCCCTTTTTATCTTTATCTTTTTTTCTGTCATGTACTCCTGTTCTATCAAATCACAGAGATTACTGAGATTTGAAGAAGAAACAAAGAAGGTTGAAGGAGGAGGATGCGCTGTGCGCTCTTTTGTTCACATTCAGTTGAAATGGAGGAGATGACATTGTATCAACAAAAAAAAAAGCCTGGTCAGGCCTGGCCCATGTTTTCAGCATGGCCATCTTTAAATTATCCAACTAAAAAAGACGACACACAACTAGAGAATCGCTTGTCTTTCTCTCGCTCAAGATAACAGACATTCCGTTATCAACATGTAAAATCGTTATAATGATGATTACTACACCAGATAAATAAAATACGGCAATGTAAATGATGTTCATGTCAAAAGCCATAATAATGACCACCATGAAGTAAAAAAAATGAAGAAGTGGACACTGCAATTACAAAGTATACAATGTATGCTATAACTACATCTTCTTCCCACCACCACAACACCGCCAAGTCAAAGATGAATGTCATGTCAAAAGTTGGCGATTACTATGTTGATGCCGTTTTAATAGATATACCATTCATTCAAGCCAACATTCCATTCTCTTCCAACAAATCAACAAAGAAGATAGATTAAAATTTGACGAAACCGACACATGATACATTTCACGAAATAATATCGCTAAACTACATACACATACCTAAGTGCTCATTTCAAGATGAACATAAAAAAGCCGAAAAGAAATTATTATAATAGTTTATTGTGCCAACAACCCAGAAAACACAAAAGTTCACATTTTCCGTCTCTACAGAATAATAACTGCAAAATAATGCAGAAATGTACACTTCTTTCAATACAATTTGAATATATACAAATTTCCCTTGACTTTTGGGTGATTTTTTTTTGATGTGGCACGTACATGGATTCATGTTTATGACTAAATATTATTAAATGAGTCACACAACTTTTTTGACCAAGAAAAAAAACAGAACCAAGAGAAGAGTAGCACACTTCTCAAAAATTGAACTAAAAATTTGGTGGGTGATAGTAGTTTAATGTATTGTTAATGTGTCCGTGTTGTCTTTAAAAGGAATCCGTTTTCCGTATTTGTGGCTTTTTATTGCGTGGTTCCTCCTTTGCCATTTAAAAAGAAGTAGTTATGCACATCACATTGCAATTTAGCTTTGCTATAGTACATATAAAATAATAATCGCCCCATTCAACTCAACTCAACTTTTTAAGAAAATCCGTGAACTCTCATATGTACCATTATAATACTAACATTGTATTTCCATCCACTCCCTCAACACAAACAATGTAGAAATATGCCTATATGATAACATAACATTTATGGCAAAAGAATAAGTTAGTAAGGTACAAAAAAATATAAGTACAGTCATCATCATTTTCTTTCATGCCATTTTGCCACTTGCCTTGACTCCTCTGTCTTTTGGTTTGTTTGGCTTTTGGAGGATTGGATTGCGGATACACGGCATATCAAAAATTCATGAAGAGGATGGATGACAAAACAGCAACGAACTAATGACATTGTGCGGTTATGTCGATGATGACGATCACACTGGGGACAAAAAGGATGACTACAACAAAAGAAAACTTTTTAAACATGCATGAGTACAAACACAAGACTTGGGTGACTCCAAGACAAAAAAAATCCATGCAATTTTTATGCATGTCGTCTCATAAAAAAATGGAGTTGAACTTCCAAGGGGAAAAAATATATAATGAATATACATTACACACACAAGTTAAATAAAATAAGTGAATTTTTGTCTGTGACCAAATTAAGTAAGCTTATAGGATTTAAAATGAGAATGATGGGAGATACCATTCAGTCAGTCAGTAAACACCTTCATCACACAATGCAAATTGGGAGAACAAGATGAAAAAAATAAAGAACAAGGCCAAGCCCAGAAAAATTCATTTTTCTATGCTAAATAATATTATTTGTTATCATCATCATATGCGACCAGGTATAAAAAATGTAAGGTGTAAGGTATAAAGGTAAGGTACAGGCTCTTCACACAAGACAGATAGAGTCAGAGTCAACCCAAAAAAGTAATCAACACAACAAAAAAATGCCATGCTGCTATATTTACTCTTTTATTCCCAGAAGAATGTCCTGTTTAACTTTATTAGCATTTTTCATCTATATTCACGTGTGTGCGTTCTATTCTCAGTCTTTACCAAACCCACTTTTATTAACATACTCAGCCAGCACAGTTTTTTTCTTGTAATGAGCTGTTGTTGTTTTGTACAAATCGACGACTCCACATTGTCGCAGTCATCCATCCCATCCTTCTCAGAGCTAATCCCATCAACATCATCATTTTATTTGACAATGACAAAGAAAATACTTTGTTTCTTCAAGTTGCAAATATTATACTCAAGATTTTTTTTGTTTTGTTCTGCCTACGTAAATTGGATCTCTGTTGTGGTACAGGGAGACTAATGATATCACGCAGATTTTCGCATGGCGGCGGCGGTGGTGGTAGCACCAATACAACTTAGTTTGTAAATAAATTATTCTTTGTTGTCGTTTTTATAAGAGTATCCACATGAATTTAATTTAATGAACAGAACGCCACCATCAACATTCAACATTACAGTTCATTTGATAAAAAACAAGTTGATATGATTATCCTACTCATCATTTTTATGGTTAAACAGTAAAAAAAATTGTCAAATCAGATATCCATAAAATTCTGAATTTTATACGCATCATTGCATTCAATCATTTTAAACACGCTATGCATTGCCCATTGCTAATCTTATCATAATAAATGAACTACCAGCGGAATCGGACGAGAAGAGAAGAAGAGCTCATAATAAACCCCGTAAAACTTTTAAATAGGATTCTCGCAAAAACAAAATGTTCATTTTAAATGTTTGGCTGAAATT
>JAQFZH010004556.1:0-11786 GCA_034695485.1 Entomobrya nivalis
CTAATTTTGGACTTCAAATTTTTGCTTTCTGAAGTGTCAATCTTAAACGTGAACATTTAGAGCAATATCCTTTTGCACATTTTTAAGTTAGATCTTTGGCTATATTAAAATACTATTTAACTGCAGATTGTCTTATTTCCCTTGGAGCTATCGCAAAACGAAAATGGTCGGATTGACGTGAAATATCCTACGTATTGAAAATTTGCAAATTAATTTATCGAATATAATGACTATCATATTTTTTCAGACAAAAACTCTAAACTCGTATTGTATGTTTGTTTAATTGACATCTAAGTTGGCAATTATTTTCGAATTATCTTGTTTGGTAGATGCTTAAACAGCTACAATCATGGACAATTATATATAAACGAATGTGGTGTCAATTAGTGTATTTGAAGATAAAAATGGTCTTATCCCGGAATAAATGTCTTCAATTTGAATACCGAAAGGCAATTTTTTTTAAATTAGATTGTGTTGAGCTGAGGCTTAAGCAAAGATATATAATTCAACATGGGAATTGAAATTTGTGATCTACTTCAGTAATATTCAGTTTTGCAATCGTACAATGCTTCAATTCAAGTTGAGTGTAAGAACTCTTCGTTGTACATTATCCTTGTATTCAGTTTCTTTAAAAACGATCCGCCCTAACTGCAATCATTCTCTAAGCTTCTGTAAGCTTTACAAAATTTTCATCTGTTTATCTCTATAAACGATTCAGTTTATGTACCATTTATAAACTTGCTTCAAACTAACATACTTATTTGCCTCAAAAAATACATTTTGTGATTTCTAAATGCAAAATTACCAATATATTTAACAATACTTTAGCTGTAACATTTATAAAATAGTTTGATAATTATATTAACAAATCATTTCGAAATATTTTTTACGAGAAATCTAATTTGCACGGAATATATATACTCTAATTCATTCTATAGGACAAAAATATGTATAAAACTGACTACCTCATATTTCTTATCGTAATGTATCTGTAATCTTAATCTTAAAGTCAATTCCTTCTTTCATTTTCTTCAAACTTACAAAATATTGTGCTCGTAAAACTCGGTCGTGAAACATGGTACGATACATGTGTGTGTGTGTGCTACTAAATTGAAAGGAAGAAATTGCTACCGTACAATATCCTTGTGCTTCTTTTCCTAAAAGACGATCCGCCCTCACTCTCTCCTCTGTCCTTCTAGCTTCTTTAAAAAATCACATAATTGTCTGTCTATCATCGACCCAATTGTTCTTTTGTTTTTCATTTTAGGACCATCCTCGACCATAACCAACTTATTTAAGAAAAGCATGCTATTATTAATTAAGCACATTTTTACATAAATTATTAAAATATTTTTGGATTAACTAATTAGCCGCTTCTTTTCTTAAAACTTTCCAAATTGAAATCCTCCTACGATTCTACTCCAAAACTAATAGCTAAACAACATAAGCTATTTAATGTATACTTTCACTAATTCCCCAATTAAACCAATTAAATTAATTACATCGTCCCAACAATCTTACAAATGCAAATTATTTAACAATCAGACGCATTTATTTTCAATTTCAAAGTCTATTTATTTCCATTAAAAAACTTTTTTATTGAAAAAATTCACTGAAACAATTTAATAATTTCTCACAATAGTACCTCCACCACCAACAGCACCATTAATCATTTACATTAATTAACCAATAATTAACTATTCAAACCACATACAAATCAATTATCTCAATCTCAAATTACAAAAAAAAAATATTTAAAATTCAAATGATTTTTTTTCCCCACCTCCCACTTCCCATCCCCTCAGTTCAGTGGATTAATCCTTGCCCCTCCCCCGCAGCTGCCAACACACCTCTAACAAACTCCCTCTGCCCCTCCTTCGCCTTCTCCTCCAGCTCCTTTGATCCCTTCACATCATAATGAAAAGGATTCTCCGAATAGTGCTCCATCCCAACAATCTTCTCCTCTTCCCCTCCACCCCCACCTCCATCCCCCTCCCCTCCCTTCACCATTTTAGTCTTGATCACCCTCCACTGGCGACAGTTCTTCCCCTTCCCCTGCCTAATAATATCCTGACACATGTCACAAAACTGGGTCACATGATTTGAAGGGCTTTCCTCTCCAACCCCATCCCCTTCCCTTCGTTGGTCCCTCTTCCGCTTCCACATCCAGAATGGCACCTGCTTCAATTTAGACACCTTGCAAATATCCCCCCTCGAATAGCACTTGGTGCACCTCTGCGTCTTCTGCTGAGTCAACGAGAAATCCTCCCACTCAACACAGTCCTTCTCAGGGCACTCCGTATTCAAGCATTTCAACCAGTAATGTCTTCCAAATCTCTCTTGAGGAGTTCCCTCCGGAGAAACTGGCTTTCCACAAATGTCACAATCCTGGACCACCCGCTCCTCCGGATTGTCCTCAATGTGAATAGAGTGCCAGCGGTTGAAGCAGTTTGGACTTGGGCACAGATAAGTGTTCAACTTGAGCATCTGTGAAATTCAAAAAAAATGCACAAATTAATTAATAGCTAAATAATTCTAATTCGCCAGTTATTAATTTTAATTACTTTAATTAATTACTAATTACCTCATCCTTCGCATCAATAAGCTCAGCTGGTTGATCACACAGCTCACAGTTGATCCCACCCTCGTCATCCTCCCGTTCCCAGCCGTGGGCAGAATGCCAAGTTTTTTTGCACCTTTCATTGGAGCACTTGAAGCTTGCAAAGACCTTGAAGTAGGTCCGGATCTTGGAGTCAACTTTTTTCTTTGATCCAGCAATGGTCCATCCATCTCCACTGCCTCCACCACCGCCTTCACCCCCAATAGCACCTTCCTCCCTGTCCCCTCCACCAGCAGTACTCTTCTTCCTACGTTGGGATCTCTTCTTTTTAGTACCCATGTCAAAGGTCACTGGTCACCAGTCGCAGTTCCTCCTGGACTTCAAGTCAAGAACCAAGTCCACCCAGAAAATCTCACAAACTAATTTAAAATATTCAACAAGAAAAAAAATTCACAATCAATTCACAAAATCTATTAATTATTTATTTTCCATGTTATCATAATGATTGTATTAGTTAATTAATTATTTTAATTACCTGTTGTCACTCCCTAATCACTTCAATTAATAACTTCACTAACTCCCTCAATTTCCCTCCTCCTCCTTCCCAAAGTCCAAGTGAACCACCAATAGAATAACTTTCTTAATTAATTAATCTCCGTCAAATCAGCTGACGACAATTACAAAAAGGTCAACAACAAATTAAAATTATAAATTGTGTCAACATTTAATTTAAATCACAATTAATATTTTTTTAAATGAGTTGTCACAAAAGAAAGAGAAGCAACAAGTGAAGTGCCACTCAACTAACAACACTACTCTCTGCACTTGTTGCATTTTGCAAGGCAATTTGGTGTATGGTCAGCTGGTTGAGTGTGCTACTGCGTCTCTGCCTATTTCATTACCATGGCAATCAGCATAGCAATGCTTTTCCACTTACGTAACAGATTTGTCGCGTCGTCATCATCATCATGTCATTCAAAGTGGCTACGTTGCTACTCAAGAATTTAAAGAGGAAACAGGAAGTTGACTTTGATCAACTTCATCATCGTCCAATTCATTCATTTCAAAATACATAAATATTTGTCATACATAGCTTTTTAATTTCATTAATCTTTTTTTTCGTTCTACATTTTGTTAAAAATTGCTGACTTTATTAATTAAAAAGTTATTGAAAAAATAGTCATAAAAATTTTCCGTGATAAATTTAATTGGGAATATCTGTCGAACTATAGTAAATTAAGATGTTATCTCAAATACAATTTTGTCTTTTTCTGTGGTACTAATCAATTATCTTTAATTAATTAACTTGTAAAAAAATGAGAATAAGTAGAGAATGCTGCACTGCGTACTGAGAATTTGATCCTCGAAAAACCATATTCCCTTGAAACCAATTATATAACATTTTGTTCAAATAGATGACTGTATCAATGAGGTTTATATATGTGATTATAAAGGATTTAACACTACTTAATATATTCATAGAATTCACATATGTTTAAGTTGTACACTTTTGTAAGTATGATAATTTGATCATGAGTAAAGCAGTATCACCAAAAGCAGCCGTAGTTGTGTGCTCAAAAGAGATGAATTCTGATGAAGTTTCATGAAACTTGAAAGCTCACAAAATATTCACTTATATGAATGAGCAAGTGAAGCAAAGAGATAGAAACTTGTTTACCACTTTATGTTGTGTGTGCTGCTGCTGATATACTGACGACGATAAGAGTAGTAAACCAGATTAAACGAGAATTACATTTACATTTTTTTATTCATCTTCTTCCTTAGCAGAAATGTGTGCGCAAACTTGTTTTTATCACTTTTTTTTTCTAAATAAAAACGTTTCAGTTCGAATATATTGAATAGGGTTACTTCACTCGTATTTCGTGTATACATACATAACAGCATCTAGTATTTATATATATTAATTTTTTATATATCTTAAGTCGTTTTTCCCAGTCAAACATTTTTTACATTGTAAAATAATATTTATTATTCAGTGTACAGTAAACATAATAAATTTTTGAACAAGATAGCTTAGAAATATATTTAAACGACTAATACATAAATGTGAGTAGAAATCCTAGTTAAATTTAGAATCTGGTATTTATTTTTTAGAGGAAAAACCTTTTAAATCTGTAAAACTTTTTTGAGCTACGTATATCCTAAGTTTACAAGATGGGAACTTCACAATCTACTGGCTCACATGAAATTCCAGAAAATATCACATCAACTTTAAGAATACTTATGCCTCAATCTGCTTCCATGGTTGAAAGCGTTATTGCTATGGCTAGTAAGTGAATTCGCTACTAATATAAATTTGTTGGCATTTTTTATCTTTGAACTTATTGAAATATTTTAGTCAAAAACATACATCTGATTTATTTATTTTTACATTTTTTTATTTATACAGCAGTGGAAAGGTTTGGCCCATTAAGTAATATAAAGGATCGTGTAAAAGCTGGAGATATTTTGGAGTTTAATCGAGGAATGTACTGTCACTACGCTTTGTACATAGGCAATGGACAGGTTATGAACGTAAATGCTGAGGATAAAAATGACACGTCAGCGCTTATCTGTGAGAAGAGTTTGGAAGACGTTTGTGGAAGCAGTGAAGTTCGCATTAGCAACCATGATGACGTTGCTTGGAAATATTTACGGCTGAAACCAAAGTCGGTTGACGAAATTTTATCTGAAGCTTATCGTTACTCTGGTCGTCGGTTACCGTATGAATTCACTTTTCGAAATTGTGAGTACTATTCCACATATTGGCGTTTTGGAAAGGGGTTTAGTACTCAGGTATTAATACAAACCAAAAAATATTTGGTCGTAAAATACGTTAATAAATATATTTTGTATTACTTCAGTCACAAATATTTTCAATTTGCAGGTAGCTCAACATTCTGAAGTACCAATAACTGCAGCTCCAATACCGGGAATGGGAGTGTTTGGAAGTATTCAAGACGCTACAGAAACTGTTGTAATGGCTAAATATGCTAATTTTTCAGAGCCTGCTTTAGTTTAGAATAATTAGCTTCTAAATTCTTTCTATGGGGATATAATATAGTAAATAGAATTCCAGATTCAAAATTATTCATGTACCATATGTAAGGTCTTAAAGCTTTTGTATTTATATATATCGAGATAAGCTTTTAGATTGCCATGATATTATTAGTTTAGTTTCTGTAGAAAATATATCCACTCCAATTGATTTACATAAAATTATGAATAACAAGGATTGGTGTTATAACAGTATATTTGTTAGATTAATAAAAAATATATTTATATTAATTCATTTTATGTTTATGCAACAAATATTTTTTAAATGGCGTAATTAATACATTTGGTGTCATCATTATTCCAAGCCAAAAATTAAAACTATGATTTTTTTGGTTTGCCATCCTCGGATTTCGGTTAAAAAATAATTAGATACCATTTTTCGAAGTTGTGGAAACATTACATGTACAAATAGTGTGCTCGTGATTCATCGCACGATCTTGCTATTTTTGATAACTAATATGAAGGACATGGAATACGAGAGGCAGTTTTATTTAAATGGTACCAGTATCTTGCAATACTATAAATTAACCGACTAATTTGCCTTTAAGTATCCAGCCTGTATGTAATCAGCCGCTTAGCAATATGATATCAATGGTTCATTATGATCTTTGTATCTCACGAATAACAAAGTACTTAATTCTAGAACAACGACTACTTAATGTGGAACTCAATGTACTAACCAGCTAAAATAAATGAAATGCATTTAAAAGCATTGATAGTTCTTTCGGTGGTCGTTTCATACTCAAAGACACATAGTCAGAGCTAAAGGTCGTTAAAAACTATTACAGTTTTAGTCGTATTTAAAAAAAATTATCCAATCTTTGTACGAATTATAATTGTTTAGCAGTATTTAATAAATATATTTCTACATAAAAATGAAGTTTGTTATCCATATGGCTCTATATGTGTCCACCTATGTAGCCATTTCTAACTCCAACCCTAATCGCAAGTTTAAAACTGATTCAAAAATATTATTTTTTATATTTATTCTGAGTTGCAATTTACTCAATTTTTTAAAACCCACTTCAGTTTGGAAAAGGGAGCTGATGGAAACCGTTATTACAAAACAAACCCAAAGGAACTACGAGGAAGCTATTAGAGCATTTCTTGAAATCGGAAAACTATCAAGAGATCACAAAGTCGAATTGTCGGAGAAAGAACAAAAGCTATTTTCTGATTGCTACCACTATCGACGTGCTCAACTACTTGATGCCGTGGTTGATTCTGAGAAATATCTAAACACGGACGTGGTTCAAAAAATGATCTTTCTTTTTGATGCTATTGAAGTGGGTAAATTTTTTATTTTTTTACTACTTCGAAATATAATAGATCTTCTACCTTTATTTACATCAAATCTTTACTTTTTTTAGAATGTTAACCATGATTTTGGATCTGCCGATGTAAGATCCGAAGCTTACGAAATGTTTAAAATCAAGTTACTCGCTGACAAGCTACATTTTGAGGCCTGGTATACGGCACTTATTAAAACTACCACTTTTTACAATGTTAAGAAAAGTTTCGAGACTTACATTGACGCCTTTAATTAATTCGAGTTATATGTGCCAAACATAAGCAAAGCTGACATAGTTTACTTGGACACATGCTTGGGATACAGTGTGGCAAAAACAGAATTCGATGCTCTAAAGCATATCCCATCCAAGCCAGACGCCTGTAACAATGCGAAAAATGCAAGCTATTAATTTGAACTATTCCAAGTTTAATATAAAATTTTGAATAACAATTAATGGTTTTATGTCCGTATATTCTAGTGCCTGGTTCTTGGTCGCAATGCATCATCGGCAGGTAACCCTGATCTAGTTCCATTAACAGCATTTACTGGGACATATTGCAAGCCCAATCCACCAAATATTCTTCAAAAGTATTCGTATAAAAAGAGAGAATAAGCCTAAAATTTGTTGTTATGTTGCTCATTTCATTTTTATAATAATGTAACTTGGTAATCGCTACGGATAATAAACATTGGTGTAATTTGACTTTCAAAACATTTGATAAACCATCTTATTATTTTTTTGAATTGATTTATTTAACTCACAACTATAAGGGAGTGTTCTTCAATTACTTCAGTAATAATTCACGTTATTTCATTCAGTAATTTGAAAAAAAATGAAAATTTACAGTGCAGGAAGCTTGCTGATATTCAGAAATAATGCCAAAGGTAATTCAATGGTAATTGCACTAAAAGGTTTATGTAATCAAAAATGTTAAAAATCTAAGCTGAAAGCTAATCGTTAAATTGCTTTAGAATGAGTAAGATGGTGTCATAAAATATAATTACCTTTCCAGCAGTCTTATATGAATTTTGTTTGGCCTATATTGTGCACTTGTGGAATTACTATAACTTGATGCTGTACTTCAGGTACTATCAATATCATGATGATTTTACAGTAAGTTTATAAACAGTTTTGAAAATGTGATTAGTACGTAGGTATTTATCTCAACAAGATCACCCGGTCGTAGGTTACGATATTTAATATTTTGTACTACTCTAATAACCAATATTTTTAATTTGCAGGTAGCCCAACATTTTGAAATACCAATATTGGCAACTACCTAACCGGGAATTGGATGGTTTGGAAGTATTCAAGACGCTAGTGAAACTGTTGTAATGGCTAAATATGCCAATTTTCCAGAGCCTTATTTAGCTTAGTAAAATTAGGTTCCAGATACTTTAAACGATGATATAACAGTAAAAATAATTATAGATTTTAAACTTTCCATGTCCCATCAACCTTGAGTTTAAACCTAAAACCATTATATTCATCGAAATAAGAGGATTTAAGTTGATATTAGCATATTTATGAACGTTAAATTGTTAATATTTTTTCTTACGTTAACTAACCTTTTTTACTCAATTTCGTATTTAAGTGCCAAGTACTTTTTAAATATTTTTTTGCTTTCATATTATCATTACTCAAAACCTATAAATAAAAACGATGATGTTTGGTTTGGAATCATGGGGTTTTTGACAAATAAATTTGGATTGCCATTTTTTAAACTTTGGAAACGTTATGCGCTAAAAATCTTCAATAATGTGCATGGAATTTGTTGCATAATCTTTCCACGCCATATTGCCATGAACAGGACAGATGAAATATTAAAAACAATTTTTCTAAAACGTTACAACTATCTTACAATACCATAAATTAACCACTTAACTCACCTTTAAATATCCAATCATTTTGCTAGTACGTGCTAAAAAGTATGGCGTCAATGGTTTACTATTAATTTTATATCTTTCTTGTAATAAAACACTCAATGCTAGAACAATTACTACTTATTTTGGGACTCAATAAAAGAAACCTATTATAAAACCGGTAAAATATACCAAATGTGCTTAATATTTTCTGATAGTTCATTTTGTGGTTCTTTCATGCAAAGACAAGTAGTCAGAGCTAAAGATTAGTCAACACTATTGCAGTTGTATTAGTGTCGAGTTAGAAATTCAACGAATCCTTATTCGGATTATAAAAACTTAACAGTTAATAAATATCTTAAATAACTTACAATGCATTTTGTTATCCATATTGCTATTTTTGTGTCCACGTACATAGCCATTTCAAACTCCAATCCTGATTGTAAGTTTAAAATTGATTTGATTAAAAAAATTGTGGATTTTTGAGTGGCGTTGAACTCATATTTTTTAATAACTCATTTCAGTAAAGAAAGGGGAGCTGATGGAAACGATCATTACAAAACAAACCCAAGGCAACTATGAGGAAGCGATTAGTGCATTTATTGAAATAGGAAAACTAGCAAAAGTTCACACAATAGAATTGTCTGAGAAAGAGCAAAAATTATTTTTTGATTGCTACGAATACCGACGTGCACAACTTCTTAATGCGGTGGTTGATTCTGAAAAATATTTAGACAAGGACGTGGTTAAAAAGATGCTGTTTCTTATAAATGCTATTAAGGTGAGATATATCTCTTATACCTTGCTTTTTCGATGTATGTTATACATTTTAATATGTGTAAACCTTACAATGTATGTATTTAGAAAGTTACCGAAAATCTTCAAATTTCCGGTCCATTAGCTCCCATGGCTTACAATGTATTTAAAAAGAAGTTACTTGCTGATAAAATACATTTTGAGGCCTGGTATTCGGGAAACACAGTTTATGATGCGTATGACAAAATCAAATTTGCTTGTCAGAAGTATCAACAAGTCCTTAACTTTCGAAACTCTCTTCCATCTATGGGATATGCGGATTTAACTATTTTGGATGCAACCTTGGGATACAGCATAACCATGACCGAATTTGCTGCTGTCAATTATGCTAATCCTGGTCCAGAGGCTTGTGACTACGCAAAAAATGTAAGTCATTTGAGCTATTTAATGTTTAGTATCAAATTTTAGAATATAATTAAATGTTTTTTGTCGGTGCAGGGCCTGGAACTTGGTCGCAACGCATCATCTGCAGGTAACCCCGACTTGGTGCCGTTGGCAACATTTATTGATACTCATTGCAAGCCAAATCCACCAAATATGCTTGAATTGCGTTCGTTCAAAAAGAGAGAATAAGGATCAAATTTGTTTTACTATATCGTATCTCATTTGTATTATTGTCATTTGGAAATTGTTAAGAATAATAAACATTTGTATATTTTAACTTTCAAAATATTTGATAAATCGACTTGTGAAATCTTTTAAAATGATTTATTTTACTAAGAACATTCAAAAACCAGTAATCTTGAAACGAATGTGTATTAAGTGAAGCAATGAAATACTAGCACCTATTTTGGCGGAAATGGGGTTAATTGGGGATAATTTAGGACGCTTTACATTCATTTGTAATGGCTTAGTCTGCAACATTTACAGAGCTGTCTGGAATAAAGAAGTCATTAATCAGTGCTTTAAAACATTGTGAATTGTTCCATTAGCTGCAGGCTTGTCCAATTGGTCAATATTATGATTTTGAAGAGTTTGTTCTTTGTGTAAAAGTTTCCATTACCACAAATTTAAGACGTGGTTTTGGTAATATTAATATTCAAAAAGAATTAATAGTGTGCATTGATAAGATATTAATGAATTCTCACAGTAATAAATTGGATTCACAGGTGCATAATGTTTATTAGTCTACATTTTAATAATTGTTTAAGTAATATCAGATTATTATGGTATAGATTTTGCAAAATATCTTAACTGAACTCCAGTGCTCCAAAATATCACTGTTAAGATTTATTCTGTGAGATTTCTCCCCTGTAATAAAAAAACAATGGGTTGATTTAATGTACTTGCTTAATTAATGTCTTCACGATCACTAAATTACGTATTCTTAGACTTGACGAACCCACACGTGTAATTGTTATTTTTAATTGCCGAGTTTGTGAGTATTTATTATCTGCAACGGCACAGACTATATCATTGACGCATTTCAAGTTTCAGAACAATGAACTTAATTCTAACAAAACAAGTGATAATTTAGAATATTGGGTTTAGAATATTAAAGAAATTGCGCTCATAAGTATTAAAGATCTAGAAAAAATATTTTAAGGACTAAACATGACGTTAAGCATTCTTTTAGCCGTTTTTGTGTCTTTTTACATAGCTATATCCCAATCCAACCCGAATCGTAAGGTCAAAAAATATTTTTATATGTTTAATTTTTTTCAACTGATTTGTTACAATATACCCATAAATTTTACGTTTCGTTTCAGTTAGGAAAGGGGATCTGATGGAAGCTATTATTATTGAACAAACTCGAGGAAATTACGAGGAAGCACTGAATCTTTTTGCTGGCATTGGAAAACTAGCACAAAATCACACACTGGATTTGTCTGACAAGGAGCTAAAACTATTCTTCGATTGCTATCACTATCGACGTATACAACTGCGAAAAGGCTTATTGATAGTTGACGGAAGTAATAATTTAAAATATTTTAACAGAGAAGCTTTCAAAATTAAAGATGCTTTTTACAATTTTATACAAGTGAGTCTAAACTTTTAAACTATTTATCAGAATGCTATTATATTATTATAACATCCGCTTGTTCAATTATTTAGGAAATTATTCAAGATCTCGCCGAAGGATCTTCATTTCAATTTACCCGCAAACCTGGTGATGAATCGTATTATGATTATTTTTGGGAAAAAATTATGGCTGATGAACAATATTTCGAGGCCTGGTATAAGGAAACTAATGGTACG
>JAQFZH010004557.1:0-11786 GCA_034695485.1 Entomobrya nivalis
AGACATGTCATTAGTTGTCAGTTGTCATCATTCAGATTTATCTACGTGTTTTCTTCGTGTCTTGACATGACTTGTTTGACTATAATAAATAGTAATGGCCACACACAATTATATGAGCGTTTACTATTTAAGTATGTTTTTTAACGTTGTTACATCTCCAAATTGCCCCTAGAATCTCACAGGGGACTGTTGCTTCATTTAGATCCGAAAAATAGTAAGAAGAGATATAATTTAAAAGATCAAAAATCATCTTTTGAATCTAGCAATGTATACAAAATTTTCCAAAATTAACAGACCTTTGGATAAAAATGAAAATAAACAATAAAAATATTTATCAACTTGACTCGTCAAAATTTTTGCTAACTTACTTTAGGAATAAAAAAATTACTTTAAATTTCAATTAATCTTATTTTCCTGAACATTAAGACTTATTAGATAAAAATTAGTAAATGTTAACTTAAACTGTTTTGCATTTGTATTTTTTAATTAAAAAACTGTTTTTCATACAACTTGTTTTTTACACTAGCAACCCATTAGAGAACGTTGGTCAAAACAAGTTAACAAATATTACCGTGTACATTTCCTGTTTTGTCGCTTTGTGTTATTTAAATACATTATGTTAAACTTAACTTAATAACAAAGTATAGAGAAAGTATTAAATTTAGTTTTCAAAATAAATAGATTAGTTTTAAATTTAAAACAAATGTCAACAACAACAAGTCAATTACCTATTTAACTCTAGTATTTTTTCACCAATTTTCAAATTCATTCCTCATAATGGATTCAAACGAACTGTTTCTCTTTTCTTCCTTTAACTTGTACGACCGGATTTTTTCCTTTTTGTATCCTTTTCCAATGAAAGTGAACACTAAACTTGACACGAGACAAATAAGCAACGTTAAAACTATAAAACTTGTACCATGGTTCATAACAGTTTACATGTTGATCTTCGGGAACGGATTTCCATACGGCATGTATCCTATATTCCAAGGAAAACGTGACGAAACTGACCGCCCATCAGAACACCATTCCTACATGCACAAACAAATCTCAATAATGATACATCTCACAATTCTATTTCTAAACATTGCAGTTTGGGTTTTCTCCACGCTAATATATAAACATCAAGTTATCTTAGCTGATTTATTAAATATGGGAACTCTAAAACTGCAAAATGTAAGAAAATACATTCCTCTTATTTTCAATGGTCTCCTGAGTGCAACCCTACAAAAGTGGAAAATTCTAAAAGTTATTCTAGAGATAAACACTTTTTTCCTGGCATCTTGTCCACCAATTATAAGTGTCGTTATGGTTTACGTCAGGCTAGACCCTTATGTTAGATTTGTAGATAATTTTCTTCTGCCTTTGGAATATTTTGTGGGAAATAATAATTGTTTCCTTGTAATTTTGTATGCCCGAATCTTAATTCGTTTTATACTTACCATTGTCTCTTTAACGGAGCTATGTCGAATGGCTGCCTTTCTCATGATATACGCTATCGTAGGTTATTTCCGCGAGATACTGAACGTCAGCCTTTGCACTAAGATTCAAAACTTTCAATTGTTTCACAAAATTTACAAAATGGAAATGATATTTTTCCGGTGTAATGAAAAAGTTTGTGCCGACTTTTTTCTAGCATTTCTTGCAATTACTCATTTGCTTTCCATATTATTTATTTGGATAACAATTAGGTCGTACAGCTTGTTTGGCGTATTTGTTTGGGGATATATTATACTCCTTTTTACTATACTTGTTGTTGGTGTCACTGCAATAATTATGGCCGCCGTAGCAAACGTGGATTGTATAACAAACCAGCTTATAACGCAGTGGAAAATACATGCTGGAAGAACAAACTGGGGGAAAGTGGGAATCATTCATTTTGATGGAAAACTTGTAAAACGTCAACTATCTTCCCTACAACCGCTTTCCACAAAATGTGGAACCTTGTTTGCAATTAAGAAGAGTGCCTTTCTGAAATATTTTAGTGAGTTATGTGGGAACGTGGTTACTTGCTTATTAGCGGCGTCCTTAAAATAACCTAAATTAAATGGTTTAAATAAAAGGTGTAATATAGTTTAAATCGTTAATGCGTATGAATGTAATATAATACCTGGCAATGCATTGCAATTAACAAATTATATAGATCGCTGTTATTAGTTTTACTTTAAACCTTCTATGACATAACTAGTTGGTGGAAAGTTCAATTGTAAACCTTTAGTAAAGTGTGTCACATTTTTCATTATGTTGTCTTATTTTGAGAAAAAAAATATCAAGTAGCTGATAGCTTTAAAAACCTGTCAACTGATTTGACAACCGCTCAAATTTAAACATGAAGGGCACTTGGGTCAAGGACAAGACCCTATTGATTTTCAGCCCCCTAGGTCAAACGCCTAAGTTGAATGTGATGACCTTGTTTATAGTGCACATTTTAAAGGGTGCAATCGAAATATTTCATCAAGGAAATAAAGATTCATTTGTGATTTTAGGTCAAAGCGACCTTAAAGGGACAGAAATCGGGACCAAAGATTGCAACATTAAATATAAGTTATTTAACATATCATCCAAAATCGGTTTTCATTGGCATTACAATAACGGTCACAATAGTGGTAAAAATAAGTCGCATTGTCTAATCTACATCGTTTTGATTGCTAACACAGTGGGTTTATTTGATAGGAATAAATAGTTATAGCCATACATAATTTTATTGGCGTATACTATTTCAGTACGTTTTTTAGACGTCGCTACATATCCAAATTGCCCCAAGAGTTTCACACGGGAGTGCTGCTTCATTTAGATCTGAGCAATTGTAAGAAGAGAAATAATGAAGAAAATCGAAGTTCATCATCTTTATCTTTTTTAAATCTAACAATTTTTTAACAATTTTCCCAAAATTGACAAATCTTCAGAGAAAAATGAAAATAATAAACAAACCAAGAAAATTTTATTTATCAAACTTAACTCGTCCAGATTTTGGGTAACTGATTTTAGGAATATGAAATTACTTTGAATTTTAGTTTATTTTGTTATTTTCCTGAGCATTAAGACGTATTAGATACAAACTAGTTAAAATTAACCTTAAATGTTTTGCAATAGTATTTTTTAATTGAACAACTGTTTTTCATACAACTTTTTTTTGCACAAGCAGCCCACTAGAAAAAGTTGGTCAAAACAAATTAAGAAATATTATCGTGTACACTTCCTGTTTTGCCGCTTTGTGTTATTTAAATACAATTTACGTTAAACTTAAAAGGCAAAAGCTCAGAGACACTATTAAATTTATTTTGCATGCAATATACTAGTTGTAAAAAACAATATTTAAGTCAACAACAACAAGTGAATTACTTATTTAACTTTCATATTTTTCGTCAATTTTCAATTTCATTCCTCAAAATGGCGTCAAACGAACTGTTTCTCGTTTCTTCCTTTGACTTGTACAATCGAATTTTTTCCTTTTTGTACCCTTTTCCAATGAAAGCAAACACTAAACTTGTTCGACAAATGAGCAACGTTCAAAATATAAAACTTGTACCATGGTTAATAATGGTTTACATTGTAATCCTTGCAATCGGATTTCCATGTGGCATGTATCCCCTCTTCCAAAAAAGTCATGACCTAACCAACCAACTAGATCATAAGTCATCCTACATGCACCAACAAATCTCAACAATGATACACCTCACAATTCTATTTCTAAACATTACAGTTTGGGTGTTCTCCACGCTAATATACAAGCATCGTGTTATCCTAGCTGCTTTATTCAATACAGGAACTCTAAAACTGCAAACTGTAAGAAAATACGCTCCTGTTATTTTTAATAGTATTTTGAAAGTTACTCTACCAAAGTGGAAAATTCTAAAAGCTATTCTGGAACTTAACACTTTTTTCTTGGCATCATGTCCACCTATCATTAGTGTCGTTTTAGTATACGTTAGACTGGACCCTTATGCTAGATTTGTAGAAACTGTTCTTCTGCCGTTGGAGTATTTTGTGGGAAATAATAATTGCTTCTATGTAATTTTGTATGCCCGAATCTTAATTCGTTTTATACTTACCATTGTCTCTTTAATGGAACTTTTTCGAATGACTACTTTTCTCATGATATATGCTATCGTCAGTTATTTCCAAGTGATAATGATTGTAAGCCTTTGCACAAATATTCAAAACTTTCAACTGTGTCAGAAAATTTACAAAATGGAAATGATAGATTTCCGGTGCAATGAAAAAGTTTGTGCGGACTTTTTTCTAGCATTTCTTGCTCTAACTCATTTGCTTTCCATATTTTGTATCTGGCTAACAATAAGGTCATATCGCTTGTTTGGCGTATTTGTTTGGGGATATATTATACTCCTTTTTACTATATTTATTGTGGGTGTCACTGTTGTAATTATTACTGCAGTGGCAAACGTGGACTGTGAAACTAATCAGCTTATTACTCAGTGGAAAATAAATGTTAGAAGAACCAACTGGAGGAAAGTGGGGATCATCATTCATTTTGATCATGAAAATCTTGTAAAACGACAACTAGCTTGCCTGAGACCACTTTCCACAAAATGCGGATGCTTGTTTGCAATAACAAAGAGTACATTTCTGAGATATTTTAGTGAGCTATGTAGTAACGTGGTTACTTGCTTATTAGCAGCATCTTTAAAATGAAATAAATTAATTCGTTAAAATATAAGGTGTTCTATGGTTTCAATTTCAATGCATTGTAATTACAAAGGATATAGATCACTTTTGCCGATACTGCACGACTTTTAAACAATTTAAGCGTATATCGAAGTGCGATAGAAATATAAGTTAAAGTTATGATTTCATTGATTTATTCTAAACTAAGTGCAACAACAAAGAAAGTTACTTAAGCTTTATTACACACAGATTCGATCAACCACACCATTCGTGTTCGAAACCTATTTTGTAAATTTCTCAAGAAAGTTTAAATAGTAGTTTTATCAGTTCAAATTTCACAGCACATAATTGATAATAATTTATGATGTGTCGCAGTTTGTTCAAACTGGAAAAGCTACTTATAAATTTTTTTCAAATATCTTACTTTATAGCTAATGTATTGAAAAGTATAGTTTGACGTGTATATTATTAAAAGTTCTATATTTGTATATCTTAATGTTTCTAAGAATCTTGACACTCAACGTTTGATATATATTTAGTTTAAACGAAAACAACAATATTATTATAACTAATAGTCAAAATATGTGACTTTAAAAGCAAAATAAAACAATTGAACAATCTTGAAAATTACACCTAGCTTAATTGGCATAGTTTATGTACATGAAAGAGGACGATGCAATAATCAACTTATTTCTAGTAAAGTTCTGTGGAAAATTTCTTTTTTTATAAAACTGACAAAACAAAAACATCTTATATGTACAAAATAGTTTTTATCTTGATTTAGCCTCTCATTAATTCTTATTTTTATATTAATTATTTGCAATTAATGAGCATGACATCAGTGGTCAAGCTAGCTTACGTTCAACATTAGTATTCGAATCATATATGATAGCCCACAATGTTACTTTTGTCCCAAAAACTATTTGGTTTTGCAAGTATTCTTTCCACTTAGTAGCAAAACATTCACACTTAGGTTCATACAATGCTGAAGACAATTTAATGGCGTCAAACTTTCTATGAAATTGACTGAACCCATCATGATTTTTAAGGGCATGCAAGATTTGTAAAATCTATGCTCCCACTTTGTTTCCCAAGAATTATGTTTCCATGATACTTTTTCTATGACTTTTTTAGACTTTACATATACAGATGCCATTTGTCCTTGGATAAATAACATTGCTAAAAAGCAGTCGGCTAATGTTGTCAGAAAAGTTGCCAAGACGATAATATCAACAAAATACATTTTTATGAGAGTTACAAGAGCAAAAGAGCCAATGAAAATGGGAGTGACGATAAATACGGGTACAAGTGATCCTTTTTGAAAATCATTTAGCATAGTTGTTAGAATCTGTAGATTTCTAAACATTTTAGTTCTCTGGTAATCCGATATTCCACAATTTCCACTTCTCCGCATGTAGTTCGAGCAACGTTCCGCAAACCTTAAAAAAATGACGGATTATTTAGTTTCAAACCCAGAAAAACATTTCTTATATAATTGAATATGCTGCTTACAGCTCAATACTTCCAAGTAAACTGGAAATGCACAGGTTATGAATAATTGCATTCATAATGCAACCAGCGCCAACGACAAACATCCAGAACCAAAAATTGAAAGCTATCACAATCAGTTTTGTTCCATATATATATAGTTGTGATAATATACTGCATTCCAAGTTTCCAGGTATTGGTATGAGCCAGTATCCCGCTAAAGAGGCTTTCCAAGGATTGTTCCAATGCAGACCAAATGTAAGACCAGCTGGTAATAAATACTGTGTCAGTATTAAACCTTTTACGTTGAGTTTAGACGTCAGCCTTTGTAGTGAAATGTCCTTCAGTTTCTCTGGGTCGTTTGGGTAGAGTTGTTCAAACCGAAGCAGTCCGTTAATGAAAGCTGCGATTTCAGGTGCTTTAATTTGACTCACGTGAAGGCATACAAAGCATACAGTAAGTTGACAAAGTAACATAACATTTATTATGTTGTCATTTTTGCTCGAGTTTGTTGCTTGAAATGTTAGAATACATTGAATAATTAAAACGAAGAATACTGCAGTTGCTAAGTATGTCTTGACTTTTAGCTCCCTGTTTCCGTCTTTGTTGTTTACAACATGCAACCTTTTTGCAACTGGGTTTGTTTTAGAGGAAACCCATTTCAGTGGGATAGAGTGAAAGATTCCTGTGATTGCTCGATTAGTTCCGAAATATTTGAGAACGTCCGTCATATTTATGGCTTTGTGACAAAATAATTGAATTGTTCGAATAGTTTAAAAGTCTCTTGAATTTAGTTTGTCAAAGTAAACCGAATATAATAATTTGTTTTTTAACTTAATATAGGAGCTTTGAAATATTGTTTTACATAGAACTTTTATTTTTTGACAAATTGACTTTGACGCAAGTTCTAATGCAGACCGGATGAACAAAGGCTACAACTTACGACTGACATTGCTACAAAAACAGTTCGACGGCGACTTTGATTGCTTTGACTGATTAATAGTTTTTGTAGTAATGAAGTTTGTTTAATTTCGTTTTTAACCACGCATTTTAAATGTAGCAAAAGTAATTAATTATATAAACGACTAATCTATCATCAATATTTTCAAAAGCCAGTCCAAATTTCAATTTATTTTGCTTAGTATTTATACTTATATATACAATTACGACAGTTTTATACAACAATGTCAAAAAGAATTCGACTAAATAAACAGAAATTCCTTTTCTTAAGCAATATTTCGAAGTCACGTTTGAGAACCAACTCATTTCTATCAGCATGAGTTGGGTAAATAGGGTATTACATCAGTTGACATAAGTTTACAATAAATACTCTCTTCTTCCGTTTTAGCAAGAAAATGTGGAGTTCAATAAGAAATATTTACCAAAGCATTTTAAGTTAAGTGTTTTTCAATACTAATTATGCTGCCTAAACATAAGTAAATTTTATTTCCAACTTTTGTTTGTAGTCTTGCATTATATTTACTTGGTTTTTGACGAGCCAACTCTACCATTGGCTGCCATATAATTAGTGCCCCTTTCCAAATTACACAAGCAAACCATAGTTATCTTGATTTGGAAAGGTGTTGACAAAAGTAAATATTTAACAACCTGGTTTGGGTTAACTTCCTTAAGCTACCAAACGTAATATACGGTATAACATTAAAGTATAAGTTTACTGGCCAGCTATACATTTATTTAAGCGAAAATATATTCTATCAATTACAAACATTTTAATACTGTTGATTCAGGTCTTCAAACTATTCTACCCACGCATAAACATTACATCAAATACACAAAATATTCTTTGGATAAAACATACAGTAATATATATATACAGTATATTTAATTTAGAAATCAAACCCACATGTTTGCTTACTGCATTGCTTTAAAATTGTGCTCGTTTCCCCCATTTATTTGGATAGCATTGGATAAAACATGAAAGAGGACGGACATAACAAACGCGCTTATATGCTTACGGAATATGTTAATATAAATGTGATATTTGTGTGGGAAAATTCCTAAGGAATCACTAATAGTCATTACAACCTACGCTAATGAAAAATTGCAAATACCAAATACCTCGTTAAATAAATTTGCTCACACGGTTGTTATTTTGATCAATCTTCAAATTTAGTTTGACGTTTAAAATTCATAATTATGTCTAATGACTCACCATACAATGGCAAACTTAGCTGCTAATTGTAATTTTATTCGTTAACAATATGTAGTTACATCAGCTTATTTGAAAGTTCAGTAAGAATTCTTTCCACTCAGCAGCAAAACATTCACACTTAAGTTTAGGGAATGCTGAAGACAATGCAATGGTGTCAAACTGTCAATGAAATTGATAGAACCCATCATGATTCGTAATGGTGGACATGATTTGTAAAATTTGTGTTCCAACATTTGCGACTTGGTTGTTCCTGTTCCTTGAGAATTTTGTTTGCATGATTTATTTTCTATGATTCTTTTAGACTTTACGTAAACAGATGCCATTTGTCCTTGGATGAATAATGTAGCAAAAAAGCAGTCAGTTAAGGTGATCAAAATTGCTGCGAATAAGATTACATCAGTATTGGATCCTCTTATAAAAGTTACGAGAGCAAACGAGCCTATGAGAATTTGAGCGACAACAAAAAACACAACCAATGATCCTTTTTGGAAATCATTTAGCATTGCAGTTAAAAGCTGCAAATGTCTAAACGTTGGTTGTTGATCGAAGCCTCTGTTGTTTTCATTTGTCTGTATTTTGTTGCTTAAACAATGTTCCCCAAACCTAATGAAATGTCTATCAATATTGGTATCTAAATTTATTTATTTTCAAATTCGTAAACACTTACGTTTCGATGAATCCAAGCAAAGTTGAAATACTCAAGTTGTGAATGACCGCATTCACAATGCAACCAGCGCTGACAACAAACGTCCAAAACCAAATGTTGACCGCCATCACAATCAGTTTAGTTCCATGCAAATATATTTGTGCTAAGATACTGCATTCCAAGTTTCCAGGTTTAGATATGAGCCAGTATCCAGCCAAAGAGGCTTTAGAAGGATTGCTCCAATGTAGACCCAATGTAGCACCTGCTGGTATCAAATACTGTGTCAGTATTAGAGCCTTCACGTTCAAGATTGACGCCAGGTTTTGAACAGACATATGTCTTAGTTTCTTGGGAGCCTTTGGGTAGAGTTGGTCAAACTGAAGTAGTCCATTTATGAAAGCTGCGATTTCAGGCGCTTTTATTTGACTCACGTAAAGGCATACAGTGCATTCAGTAAGGACACCAAGTAGCATCACATTTACCACGTTTTCTGTTTTGCTGGTATTTTTATCATAGGCCGATAGAGTGCATTGGATAAATAACAGGAAAAAGATTGCTGTTGCTACGTTACTTTTGCATTTTAAGTTTTTGTTTACCACATGCAAACCCGGGTTAAGTTGCTTGCTTGTTGACAAATCTATCCAGTCTAATGGATTCGAAGGAAATATTCCTGCAATTGCTCGATTAGTGCCAAAGTACTTGACAATTTCCGCCATTTTTAGGGATTGGAAAAGTTTTAAAAGAGTATGACTTGTCAAGAAGCTTGTAAAATTAAGTTTGTGACTGTTCTATTGCAAGGTTGTAAAAGTTGACTTCGGCAGCTTGAAAACTTTCTAAACTAACACTATTAAGAGAAAATACCAAACTAGAACAGGCTAAAAACTTTACAAAAACAACTCAAGGATAACCTGGATTACTATTGAGAAAAGACATGACTTGTAAATTTAACTAATGGATGATATAAACATGATAATTTTAGACACGAACTTTAAGTGTAGTCAAATTAATTAGTTGTAATAAACAATGGTAGGCTATCACTGCTATTATGGAATTCTTAGCAGTTTTAACGTCTTAAAGCACAGGGAGAAAGCTAGTAATAACAATTTTGATAGCTCATCTATACGGGCTACTAATTATCAATATATTTTCTTAACCACGAAAAACAACAGACTAGTTCAACATACTTACGCAAGATGTTTTGAAGAATAGATAATAGCTGAGTCGAAACCCATATTTATATTAAAATATGTTTCATAAGTTTTGTTTGTTTTCTTTGCTCTAATTGAGATAATGTAGAGTTTGGCAATTAATAATTTGCTAAGTTTATAAATTATCAAGTGTTTGCGTTGTGTTGTTTGAATAGCAATCTTCAAATAAATAGTTTTGCCTTCTTATTTTATGTCACATATAATTTTCTTTGTTATAGAAGAGCAAAACAAACTAATTAACAAATTTTATCGGCATTTCTTTATAAATAAAACAAGTAAGCAGTATACCATAATTAGTTTGCGCCATAGTTATTTCAATACTAGGTTTGCTAGACCATTTTTGTGTAAAATGATATGTTTTTGACCCATCAAAAATACAAATCATTGAGAAAGAACCGAATACTTTCAGCACAAAAGTCAAAGAAGGTCTCTATATTCAAGAAACATCCAATACCATTAATAAGAACAATGGCAAGCCAATGAATTCTATTTGGACTCACATCATAATAGAAAAATTTTCACCTGAGAAGTTCCCTATGAAACTCAAGCAAAATGGAAACGGATAATTTTGTGTTATGATTTGAATTGAATATAATTAATTCACCATTTAGCTTAAATGCTCAGATTTTATTGTTATATGTGCAATTCCCTGAAGAAGAAAATAGTAATTTTTGAAAGCTTGGAATAAATAATTTTTATCCCTACAACTTTAAACTCCTTCATTATCTTCTATAGGTTTCCTTATGTGTTTGCAAATTATTTAGATTCTACGTCATTATTAAATAAAAGTATTTAACTATGATTTAGAGTACTTATTTTAAAAACATGTCATATCATTCGCATATCACATTGACGAGGTTAATTATAATCCATGTTTACGAAATGAGCTGTATGAAATACACAATATTATTGCTCGTGTAAAAACCATTTTAAATATTGACCAAGTGGGAAAACAAATACTATTATAAATGAAGTTTCTATGATTTACATCAATTTATATTTATTTATGTATATCTATAATATTGACACAAAAAGATGTGTTTGCTGAGTTTCGTAAACAAGATAAAACTAAACCAATATGCAATGCTGTCTAGATTGTAAAAATAATTTGTGTTTAAAAGTATAACAAGATAAACACTTACAAGTACAATATATTAAATAAGAATGTCAACAAAGCCTGATGATTAAAGGTTTTGGATTTAATGTACACATAAAAACTTGATCTAAGAAAGTATAAGAAATATACTTTGAAGTGCATTATGAAACGTGGTAGTTGAAAATGAACAAGAGATTTTCATTACGCTAAAGCACAATCGACATGAGTACATACATTTAAAATAATAAAATGAATGAATCAATGTTATTACATGACGATATTATAAATACTATTAAAAACCACTATTGTACATAATCATATCACAATTTGCACCTTTCCAGGACAAACGACACAACATAAAACTTTCCTTAAAAATCTTTTGCATCAAAATTTTTATTTCAATCCAATATTTTTTTTACAGGAATACCATAATGAGTTAGTTTCCGCCCGAAACTCTGTTCCCCGGAAATAGTAAATGAAAAAGTTTGATGATGAGTTTATAATGTAAATTAGGTATAACCCTATCCATAGTTCACGATAAAATATATT
>JAQFZH010004558.1:0-11785 GCA_034695485.1 Entomobrya nivalis
TTTGAAATAACGAAAAAAATTGAGATTATTTATTATTTGTTATTTAAATAATCTGTAAGTTAAGATACCGAAGCCTGGCCATACGGCAACGGCAGCACAAAGCACAACAGTGGTGTGAAAGATTTTTTTACGACTTTTGTGTGCTATACGGTTTGAAGAAATGAAGTAGAGAATTCATGTTTATTAAGATTTTTTCGTTTGCTAACATAATTTGAAGAGATGTACCTTTTTACGATTTGGAAAAATTGGATTTCATTTCATCAAAATGACTTATGCGTAGATATGAGCTTTCATGATGTATCTTCATCTCCCTTTATGGTTAAGTATGAAGTAAAAAGCATAGATGCAAGCAAATAATTTAGATTATGCATAATATCTTACTCCAGCTCGTTTTTACGAATAGGATGGGATGGATAACATACAATCTGCATCTGCATTATTGTTAGATAGGATTTTAGAAACATTTTTCGTTACTTCGGTTTTTATCTCTCCGCCGAACGGAATGAAAGCCATTTATGCATAAAATGAATTTGTCAGAGTTAGGGCCTCGATATGATACCAGAAAAATTCCATAAAACATGATGTATGTTTGCTACACACATATGAATTTTATTTGCTTCAGTCTAGAATGGTAAGTAAGTCATCATCCAATAGATTGTTAGGCTATTGAGCTACGGCTCAGTTACGCACTGGCCTGAAGGAAACACAACTCTTCACTTCTAATCTTTTATCGGAAGAAACATGGCAAAGAAGTCATCAGGATTATTATATCCTCTGCAGCAACATCATTCTTATTCTAGGCCATGTGATTGGGTTTTGTTGTAAATTTTAAATGTATGGAATAAAGTGGTGAGAGACTCACTTGAATTTAATTTTATATCTTCTAGCTATACAAATCAAAGCAAGAAGGAAAGAAAAAAAATCAGTAGAAATAGTAGTGAAAACTCGCAACCGTTATCTCGTCCAAAGTAGTATATGTTATGTGATTTTCTTATTCCTTATGGTATACCTATGTTGATAAGCATTTTTTTGCCAGTCAAGTTATATCGGTAGAAATTTTCTTATGAGACAAGGGCGACAGGTTACTTACAAATATACATGTACCAACCAAAGTATACGTACATATAAATCGCAGAACTACGCTGCAGCCCAGCCCCTGCACTTTAATAACAACAGGAGCTTTAACCAGCGACAAGCGACAACATTCGTGGTGCATTTTTTATGGATGCACTAACTATGAAAGTAATCGAAAGATTGTGTTGTGGATGTTGTACCAGAATGGCACTAATATTATGTATCATGCATCGCTGATTGTAAGGAATAAATGGAATGGAGACAATCCGTTTTTGATAAGTTGATTCTTTTCCGGTTTGTGATTTATTGACCACTTGGGCCAATAAATCAAGCTTGAATGAGAAGAAGAAAGAGCAGAGCAGAGAAAAGAGCGAGCTAGAGATTGCTTTTTATGCTTACTGTTGTTTTTTTTCTGATAATTTTCTGCTAACTTCTTCCGCTTTTCTACACGTTGCTCTAGTATGCAAAAAAGAACAACTTTTGTATTATTATTACACATCACATCACCTTTTTTTCTTATTCTTTGCTATTTCAGCAACTGTTCGTACAAAAAGAAATGGGAAAGAAAAGTATGCGTCAGAGTCAATATAAAAGAATTTGAGATGCCGATGCAGTGTCGGCTCTGGCTCTGCTTCTGTTGCTGAGGAGGCTGGGAATGATTAGTAGTGTTTTCCCTATTCTACTTCTCACTGTTATACTTACTGGATTCTTCGTTTGCATTTTTTTACACCAAGCAAAAAAAAATTCTGTTCTGTGTTTTGTCAAGGGTGGCAAACTAGTAAAAACACATTTACAGATGTACATGACAGGTTTTTTTTTGAAAATGTAACACTATTCGAAATACGTTTCAGGCGATAGGATAAGTATTCAAAGTAGAAAGAAAATTGAAATGGGAAGCGGTTCATTATTTCAGACTTCACGTAACTTAATGATTAAATGTGATATCTCTCTTGTTTTCTGCAAACTCATCAACAACACCTTCTACTTACTTTACATATTGCATAAAGTATAATTACTATATTGCACGGCATTCTTTGGTGTGGTGTGATGAACGAAATATACTAAACTGCAAAAAATCCTGACAAGAAGTGCAATTTTTCATGCAAACACCAATTATCCTATTGAAACTCCACTTAAAGAAATTCCGAAGCGATTTTGCGAAGAGCGACAAACGAAGTGTACAAAGCAGAGCCGATAACTACCACATTGACGCATATACTTGGCTCTTTGCTCAGAAAATATTAGAGAAATTGTTTTTGTTTCAAGAGCCGTAAATTGTTTTGCTAACTAGGTTATGCTTATCAACATCAAAGTCCTTACTACTGTCATCTCAAAGGGATTGATATTTTTCCTTGCTTCCGCATATTTGCAATTAAAATTGGGTACGTACCAAATTATCGGCTTCGGAAAGTAGACAAAGAGATTAATTTAAATTTATTTACCTTATTTTATGCAAATACTGTAACAAGTTTTAAGATACCTTGCTGCAGATCTGATTGGATTATTAAAGCATTGATAGTAGGGTTATCCTAACAATTTGATAGGTAGTCGATATACTTTTGCTTTAAAAACTTCCACATTAAAAGTTACAATGCGCTTAATATTTCACTGCTGTGCTATCATATTCTCAGATTAAAAGTAAAAAACATATTTGTGTTATTTGTGTTTGATTTTTAAACGCAATTAATGAATTAAATTGTATTAGTCAAAAATAAATGAAGATAGTGCCATTCTTTTGAATGCTAGTTTTTTTCTTAAACTGCCGAAAAATATTCGTCTGTATGCATATATCTGGGTTTCATTCGTTTTAATATTTTCTTACACATGCCATCATATACTTTTGTCATTAACATTGCATTATTACGCTACATAAGAGCAACAACAACACCATGGAGGTCACGATTCAAGCATATAGAAAATGCGAAAGCGTATAATAACTCTTTTTGAATTCATCAGATGCATTGCAATTCACTCGTACAACATGCTAACATCAATGCACCATCATCATTCTCATCAGAGAAACAACAACAAATACCATGATGCGATAAAACTTGAGTACAATGTCTTCTTTATTCGTTTTCCCTTTCAGCATAATTCTCTCAGTTACAGTTACAGCAGCATATTTACACATGCAGAACGCAATATGTAAAAACAAACCCCTTGATCAACTCTTCTAGTCATACAATTTTGTTAGATAATAACGTAATGTAGTAATAACATTAATAAACGTACAGATAACTAAGGGCTGCCACCCATGACGAGACTCATTAATGGATTTTTGATAAAGATTGTGTCGACAGGACAGAAGAAATCGCACAAAGCTTACATACCTGTTCGAATAAACTGCATCCAGAGCATACAACTCGTGTACTACTGCATCTCAAAGAAATGTTGCAATGCTATTACTGGTTAAGCTTTATGGTGAATGAGAATGATGATTGATATAATATATCTTATGTTCTCTGCTCAGCTTAGTTTGAAAGTTTTAAAACATCACATTAAAATTTAGCTTTGTATGTGTATGTATATATCTCTCAACTGTTTTCTTCAGGATCTTATGAGACCGTTATATATATCATTATAACATTATAAGAGGAAAGCAGTAGCAATGCCATGGCATAGTCATATGATTACCCCAGGCATAAAATATTATCATCAACGCAGCTTGCGCCTAATGGAAAAGAATTTATACGCTTCTTTTCCCTGCCACAATACTGACTGAGAAAAGATGTTGATACTTTTCATGATGATGCAAATAATATTTTTAAATGTATTAATCAATTTTACCTTTTTAATGCTTTTATGTAGTATACTGATGAAATCTCTTATTATTACCGCACAGTTTTCATTTCAATCGCTTGGCCATGTATATTATGTTTCACGATTTATATGCCCTGGTGAAATGCCACCAAAGCAGAAACTGATGATATTATTTCCATTGCCATTGTGTAAAATATATTAAATGTATACAAATCTGTTACTTTGTTGCGTCTGATGAAAGGCTGTAGGGAACTAATTTTCACAATTGGATAATATTCGCGCATGTCGTAGGTAATATTTAGTTAGTTTTTGTTCCTCTGGAGCTACGTAGTAGTGTGGCCGAGTGGTGTGGTGTGTGGCTTGATGGAAAGCAAACTGGGAGGTTTGCGAGTTATGTCATTATCATCAACTATCGTGTTTGAAGAGAGAAGCAGCATGATGCATTTCTCCCGTAGTAAGTTAAAACACCTGACGAAATGAAGAGAGAGTGATAATAGGCCATTAACAAAAATCTAATTTATGCCGCTTTTTGAAATTACTTCTTGCTGTGATGTGCTTAATGTATACTTATGTTTTCTTATGAAGATACTAGACTCTTCATACTCAAAAGCAATTCTTAATTTAATGTTATGACTGTGCAACGTGCAGTAACGTTTTGTCGACTGATGGAATGCACATTAATTTAAATAATGAGATTTTTTGGAAAGATCTACATACGTGTGTTTGAATTGAGTAAACTTTCTTTTGTTACTGCATGATTACTGCAAAGTGTCGTTAGAATGCATAGCTAGTGCCGCTTGAAGCATTAAATGAACTTGTTCTTTCTGAAGTTTAAAGTGTAAATGAATAAAAAATTTATTAACCTGGACGGGGCACTGACCAAAACCAGAAGAACTTTTTTATTTTGTACATTTCTTATATTTTTAGTGTCCCAGTTACAGACATAATCAGTTGAAGTCTTCAGCTGGAAGAATTGTCCTACATTATTTAAGTGCCGTAGCAAAATGCACATAGCACGTTCTCATTTACAAGGTTGTCGTGTTCGTGTACTTTGCCCTCTTATTCAAGCAACAACATGATCCCAGCTGAAACGGCAAAAAACACTGCACAGAACAAAGTGGAAACTGGGAACTGAAAAAGTGGGTTTCATTTTATCTAAAAAGCCGCATGTTTCCTCTCCCATTTCAACTCAAGCATTCATGTCCACTTAAAGAGGTCTGGCTTTTGGTTTTTGATCATGTCCGCTTTCCGGTAGAAACTAAAAACGTTCTCCTTTGGTTTTTTTCTATACGAGAAAGCATCAGGACAAGGAAATGGAGACCAAAAAGAAGTGGTGGATATTTTTGTAGGGTAATAGGGTATGAAAGCGTAGAGAATTTTGTATGCCCACACCACATTACACAACACAGTAAAGTTCAAGAAAAGAGGACACAAAAAGGGTAAAAGAAACTCTTTGATAGCTAAGTAGAAAAAAATATTTGAGAAATCCATTTTGTCCGGAATCATGCGGTACAACACAATACTTGTCCACGTTTCCAAAATGTTACCATATTCGACCCGTGCTGAACCCGCTTTTTCATCTAATGTGCATTTCTAGGCTTACATTATAAAGCGTACAGAAGAAGCTGAAGATAATCACAGACGAGAGTGAAAGGAAGGCACAATAAATACACATGCATTGCAAAAGAATGGAGTATTCCGTCACCCGGAAAAAGGTAATCATTTCTGAACCACGAGGGTACCTAAGTCCAACTAGAAAAGTGATAAGGGACAGTAATGCAAAAAGTAATCGAAAATTGTGTGTGTACATAAAGCTTTATCCAATTTTTTCATCTATAATATGTTCACTAAACATACATGCTCCGAAGACGCTGCGCTGCGAGATTTGTCAAAGAGTTTCTTTCACAATATAGAAATTTCAGCGTTTGCCTGTAAAGTTGTGAAATACTTTCTCTTGTGATTGTGAAGGCTCAATTCCTCTTTTCATTCTTAACTGCTTCAATGATTTTCAATTCTGAAAGATGAACAAGCAAAGCATTGACTGAGGATAAGTAGAATTTATTTGATGATAGCAGAATAGCAAAGGCTCCAGAAACGTAGCATGATGAAGAAATCGTAATTTTTAATGTTGCCTCTGGACGGCTACGGTGGAAGAGTATCTAGTGCAAAAATAAGAAGAAGTCAAGAGAGGAGAACACATAAACTTCAATGAAGCAGTACGGTTTATGAAAATCCTACCTTTTTTTGGGTTCAAGGATTATCACTTTCTCCACTTTTCATCAACAGCTTACAGCTCACATTTATGCGAGTATTGTATAATGTAAAGAAAATATCGAGTAAAATTGCATGCTATTTTATTCCAGCACGGAAACCGATTTTCAAGTATATCTCTTTTTTATGCTACTTTCATCTTTTTGCAATCTTTTTTCGTCATTCCTTCCGTTCAGCTTGTATTAAGGGTTTTTATATATTTTATGATGGCAGAGAATACGATACGCAGTTTTTTCTAGTTTTTTTAACTACATGCACTTTACCATTTGATATGTTTCAAGGAAAAACTAACAGCATTTCTCGAATTTCGCGAGTACAGATGCAGCAAAATATGTAGTACAGCTTATCTGCATATAAGTTCACAACCAAGATTTTTGGAGCTATAGAAAAAAGTATCGTAGTTCATTTTCCAGCAGATCCCTTGGTTTTCTTTGGCACAGCCTTAGCCCAGATCAGCAAAACTATTTGCTTTTCTGGTTAAAGCTGCCGGATTCTCATTTTCTCTGCAGTTTGCACTTTTTGTTCTGTGTTTGACTGGTGTATCGGAACAAACCAAAGAGTGGCATAACCGATTCCGTGCATGGAATAACACATACATATTCATACAGCCGAAGAAAATACAAAAAAATAAACTTACATTGAAAGACTATGAAAAATGTTTTATTTCATAGAAAGCAAATATCTAGCAAGTAACCTCTTTTCGTTTTAGAATCACATTGAAATGGAAAAAAGAGGTTGAGTACGCCATGCCCAGAATACAAACTAAGCAGCTCGCTCTGTTTCATCTATGAATCACGTTGACTTTTTAGTGTGCATCTGAGTGTTGTTGGTTAAGAAAAACTGGAGCATGCTGCTTCTCTGTTTGCATTTTCATTTCTCAATACAAGGAAAACAGTCACACGCTCAACGGGGAAAAAGTCCAGAAGGAGCAAATTGAATGGAAACGGAGTGTCGATCAAGTTGAAGAAAGGATATCTGTTTTTGAGCCTAGCTTACTGTTTATCCCTTGAAGGATAGTTGCTTCATTTGGAATAGTGATCTAAAAGTCTAAGCGTAAACAAAGAGTTTGAGATCATGCTAAACTAAATTTTTGTCTGATTGCGAGAAAGGGACTTTTTGTGGTATAGCTATAAATTGACAATATTCAGTCTCGCTAAAGAAGCGATTGTGTTCTTTAGATATGGTGGTGGTATGATGAAATACACTAACACAAATTGTATTTTACATCAAGCCATATTGTATATTGTTCATTAACTGTAATTTAAGTATATACACCCAGTGCCTAATCAATTAATACTTTCATGATTATTTTTATTAGCTGGATATTTTTGATGGTTGTATATTAAATTTATATTGTCACAAGATATCTTGATTAGTATGCAAAACATTCTCGATTCGTGCTGCAAGCCAAATAGTTTGTGAACCTTCAAATCACTTGCTTAATATTTCATCTGATTAGAGAAAATTGATATAGGGATAGATGTTATATAGCAGCAAATCGCTTACACATAAATAATGCATATGCTTTCACTGCTATCTTCTATTAGTTGATACTGTAAGGGAGAAGAGAAGACAGTAGGCAGTCAAGAAAATGAACATTCCTATTTCAGCACTTTTCTGTGCTTCTGATTTTCTGTGGCAATATCCACTTTCAAAACTACATCAGCATCGTTTATTTTCTTGTACACTTGCCTTGTGGCACCTCGCATTGTACGTGCGTGCCTGGAAAGAATTTTGGGGATGGTGAATCCAAAAAAGAATGGGATAAAAATTGGAAAGTGAAGTGGGATAGAAAAGGAGTCATTGATGGGTTAACTATATGGCATGCTTGAGTTACCGAAGATGAGTTTGCAGAAGAGCATACATGAAAGTCACACTTTCAATTCCGTAATAAGAACTTATAAGACGCTGCTCGTTTGAATGTATATTCTCCTTCGTGTTTATCCCCACAAAATAAAACCAAAATCTATTGGTTAGGTGCACATAATGCATTTTCACAATGACAAAATAAGACGGACGAGCAGGAGGAGGCTGTATTCTCGCTTTTTGTTTTTCGAGAAAGGAATATAGATGCCTAAAACTATCAAAATAAAGTCAAGGTGGGGGGCTCAATGTGAGTGGGTGTTCGATAGGTCTTTTCCTTGGAGGAAGACAGGAATAAGTGATGGCAGTCTATGCGAGTGTAATCTTGGAAGACTAAAGATCGATTACATCCCAATCCTTCCTTTATTGTCTCCTTCCTCTTCTAGTATAGCGAATATACAGATAAATGGCTCGCTTCGTTTGTCTGTCGGACTTGTTAGAACCAATGGTGTTATATATTTAGGCAGTAAAAACCAGCGAAAAATACCTGTATTAGCTACTTTCTTCCATTATACTCGTTAAATTTATTTTCCTGTTTACTTAACGTAGATGCAACTTACTGACAGCAAGTGCGAAATCGCAATCGTCTCTTTTGTCTCCGACTTCCGGAACTACTTTGTTGCTTTACCAATCATAATCCTTGTTTGTTTTGCACAACCTTCACGTTTGAAGGAATATACATATTTACATTGAATTATCTTGGGATTAGGCGAAAGAAATGTGTCCTTCTTGTTAGGGACCGTGTACAAATTACGTAATCTAAAAAAAACTCAACTTTGACCCACCCACCCACCTTTTAACATTAACAGGATGCACCCCTTAACATTGCGATCCAGGGGGACCCACCCACCCCCAGTGATTACGTAATTAATACACGGTCCCTTAGGTTAGAACCCCTTGCCGATTTCATTCTTCCAACCATTGTTCATCAATGAATATTTTGGGAATGCTAATATGCTTGTTGAAAGTAAAAGCATGACATAATAAGTAGGATAAAAACCCATATATAATCGACGAATGCGAAGAAAAAATAGGTTTAATCAACACAATTTGATTTCAGTGAACAGTACGTATTTTCTCCAGGGACAAGCTTTCGATAATTCTTTTTAATTCTCGAGGTTGTACATCAATTTATTTTGTTCCTAGATTCACTAACAGTTCCAAAGAAATAGTGAAAGAAAGTGTACATATTTGCATTGCATGGTTTCCACCAAAAGATATAGTACCTAGTGCACATTCAAAGTAAGAAAACAGACAACAAGGAAGCAAATTTGTGCATCTTAAACTCAAAGAAAACCTCTTCTACACTCCTTTTTTTCTACGTCGTGTTTAGAAGACATCAAGCTTTGGTCTGTATTGAAAATGCATAACTGTGTGTATACAACACAGCTACTTTTAAACACTGCTTTGGATGAAACCTGAATCGGATGTTCTGGGAGAAACGAAGCCATATCTTTTTTGTTTCCTAACCTTTCTCCTAAAAGACTACATAGAACATGTTAGAAGTAAAGAGCGAGCTGCCACATTGACTAACTAATGTTATTAGTTATGTCTTTTGTTTCTCTAGATTTCAAGATGACTGTGGTTCGAAAGAAGTACTGTAAACAATTTGTTTGTTTTGTTGTACTACTACAACTTTCGCCACACCAGCCCTATGTGAGTGTACTATTACATTTCTCTACGTGTTTTACGGAAAGATGTAGCTGCAATATATTGCAACTACACGGGACCATTTTATACTTTCATCACAACACGAAATAAGTCAGCTCAGGAAATTCTTTCTCTTTTAATACCAGTTTTGGTTTCTCCGCGACGATGAAATTTTGGGCCATAAAGGCTCTTTTACTTGCTCCATGATGCATAGCATGTTCCATTTTGTGTACCACTACAAATAATAAAAACGAGAAGCACCATGTACACATTATGGCATATCTAATGTTATTGTAATGTGTCCGCAATAAAGCACAGAGAGACGAAGCACTCCTCTCCGCAAATGTAAGGCAACTTAACTTTCTCCATGGTTTGTGTTTTCCCTGTCATGTTTTGAGCATTTTTCTTTTGTGCGAAATCTGAAGGCATTAACGTGATTTCTCTCTTTTTATACTTTTTCTGCTTCATCTTTCTTTCCCTCTGCATTTCACTCTCTGTTACTTGAAGAAAAATATGTATGCTTGGTTGCTACCTACTCTTCCGCATTTGGCTTTGTTGGAGGAGTAGTGGAAAAGCCTGAGGAGCTATCACCTTCTCTCTTCTTCGTCATGTTTGCGTACCTATTTTATCCGCAAACCAGAATACCGAATTGTACCCAGCAATTTTTCCCTGGCTTCTTCTGTCTGCCTGCCTCTCACGCTTCCTGCTTGTTCTTCTGTCTTGTCTACCCGTTTTTGTTCAATGAATGTTGTATATGTCTGGAATGACAAACGTAAAACTACCGACCGAGAAAAGAAATCTTAAAGCGAGCAAGGCCCAAACACATGCAGACAAACAAGCGGGCGATAGCAAGAAGCCAAAGTCGGAAAAGGGAAAGAAGCGTCAACGTGACGGTTCCAGTTCAGCTGAAAGGGTTTCCCCCTTTCCATCACCAAATGATACGATGCGACAATTTCATGAGCAGTCCTTTTTCTTTGACAGTATAATATACGTAATGGAACTCGACACGAGGGCGATATCTTTAGCTAATGGTTACACTGCACCACGTATAATAAAAATATATATGCTTTTTCCTCATGATTATGTTGATGGGGGTTTCAGGTTGTGCTGTGTGGTGTGGTCTCTATTTCACTTTCAAAGAAGGATAAAGGGGAAAAGAATGGAATGGCGGAAGTATCTTTTGATACGAGATGACATGTAATTTCCGGAATAATTTCATTTTTATTTTGGAATGCATATTCATGCATACCATCCCACCGTTCACTGGCGTTATTATTCTCATGAATCTATTGTTGTACTATTTGTACAACGGTACTGCATAGTTGGAAGGATTTCTTTTTGACATTAATAATGATGATAAAATATAAAACTATGGAAGAGCAAGTGTAGCGACATAAGTATTATCACAGCTTTCATCATTTAAAATAAAATTAGAAAATTACATTTTGTTTATATTTTCTTTGAAACATGTAAAACCATTCTATGTCGATGCCATCCTACTGCCTATAAGGTCTATAATTTTTTGGGGATAGTTTAAGTGCATGGTTGTATTAAAGGGCAGATATGATAATAAATTAGACGGAAGAATTACGGAGCTGCTACAATTCCAAACTTTAAGCTGTCTCAAATCCAGACACGTCATGCATGGCGATCAACTTCGGAGATTGATCAGTGTAGTGTGGTTGGACGAACTGGGTAGTATGTTTGCATTTTATAAGAGTTCAATCTTGTCACTGGCTTTACCTGTAATTAAAAAATGAGAAAACTTTTGTTATACTAGAAGGATAATTAACATCGAGAAATTCAAATATTTCTTTTATAAAATAACTCCCAAGTTGAGAATCCCAACTCTTTGAACTGTATTCTCATGAGACAAGAAAGTCATCACACATCTTGTTATGCACTTTAATGAAAGTGAAACCCATCAAAGATATTATATTTAAATTGTCAGTCACAGTCAACATTTATTTTTCAAATTACATACACGTGAGGAAGTACTCATATTTCGTAAATTAAGAATGTCTTAATTAGTAATTCGGCCTATAACACTACATGTGTTTCAGTGCTATGGTACATGGCACGATTTGTGCCACGCATATCATGGTGAATCTGTTTGACGGATTTGAAAATGACACTACAAAAACTACAACACAAAAAGAAAAATCAT
>JAQFZH010004559.1:0-11785 GCA_034695485.1 Entomobrya nivalis
TGAAATCATTTGATTAAATAATTTGAAACTTTTCTGAAAGATTTCAATTTGAACCATTTAACAGCTGTGGCTCTTCGTATATATTAAACGACATAGCTAAGTCTAAATACCCTGCCAATGTTTGGTATTGTAGTTTATGCACGTGAAAGTTATTTGAAAAAGTTCAATCGGCCTTGTTCAAATGAGACGACTTTAAATACTCGGGTGAAAGCTTAATTTGTGCATTCTAAGGTGACGTTGTAATGATTCACAATATACCGTTTAGTTGATTTGTTTTTTATGAGAAATATTTTTTTGTAAAGTTTTGTTTGATAATGCACACCAGTGACATGAAATACGTTTAAATTACAAGCTTCGTTTGGATTGGCTTTAAAGACAATTAAATGCTTGTAGTAAAGTTATTCATTCGTTTTCCATAAACCCGAATTTAGAATTGCAGTTTACATATAAAATAATCCCGAACCATCTATTTCGTTTCTGATCTGCGAGAAAGCGAGAGGCACCTTTTTAGCTCCCTTGTAAGTTTCCGGTTCTTACTTTATAAGCTTTGATTAATAACTCATTGTTTTTTTTGCAAATATTTTGTTCTAAGTTGCCCACGAAAAAGGTATCTGTATAGCTATGAGAAGGCAACCTCTTCTCTACATCAAAAGCTGTTCAATCTGAAGGTTCTTATGGAGCTAAGCTACCATGAATTATGTTATAGGTATATGAAATAGACAAGAACGAATAATGCACTTGTTCAAATAATATTTTTGGGAAGAAGGTTTTGCTTGGGATTCTAACAAAATCACAGATTTAAACCTTACATATAAAGCAAACCCTTACCAAATTTATATTTCGTGTCTGCTTACACGCTTCAGGTATTTCTACCAAAATACATGATTATTTTTATTCTTTTAAGTATATGCATATAAAATGTATGTATACATTTTATTATTGTAAAATGTACTCCAAATAGCTGGGAGCGTGTAAGTAGCCGTTATAAAATTTCTCGGAAGCACTGTACACGCAAAATAAATCCGGCACAATGGGTTAAATGCAAGTTAATACTCGAATACAACTGAAATCGTTGTTTAAAACTCATGACTTCTAATTATTGCTATATATTTTTAATAAGCTTGAAGTTCTACTGTATACTGACAAGCATTCCAAATCGATAAACAAGCTTCAAAGCAAATATTGAAATACAACGCACATTATTAGTTGATTCCCAACTATTACATCGCAAATATGTTTTATTGTATAGCTTGAATAATTGAGATCAAGTCGAAACTTCGGGTTACTTTAAAACTTTGTAATTCTTAACACTCGCTGCAGTCTTAGAAGAACTAATAATCTCGCTGTAATAATAACATATGAAATTGACGGACTTTTCTCAAATATTACTATCAAAATAGGACAAAAATGAAATTGAGACCATATTTTAAATATATTATAAAAACCACTGACTCAACCAATGTTGCAACAAACAAACCATAGACGAACATTTTATTATCACCGAGTAAACTTCGTGTGAAACTCTTTCATACTTGAAAATTAAATAACGAGTCACAAAACAGAACGGGACTTTTTTGCAAGAATATGATATTGTGATATTGTTAAAGGATCAAAAAATTCTGTGTTTTTTTCTCGAAAGTTCTGCCCTCGAACCTTTTACAAGAAAATGCATAAATACCATTCTTAGTAATAGTTATATTTTATGCTTTTAAAAACCCTCCAGTTTTTATTTTTATTTTCACAAAGCATAAGTTGATGTTAGTAAGACATTTTTGCATTCAACGGTGTTTTTATGTAAGAGTACACTACATTATTTTTTGTTTATAAATCTAGGCTTTTAGCTTTTGCTCTGTTGTGTCAGATTATATTTTCCGAAAATAAGATCCTTTACAAAATTGGGTTTTCTTGGATATGTTTCCAATTACCTTTCATAAGCCGAATGGTTTGGAATCTGTGTAGTTTTGACGTCTAAAAAGATAGGCAGGCTACCAACAGTGTTTAAACATGCTTTACCACAACAGGCTTAAAAAATGTTTGCACCTAAACAAAAGTGCAAATAGGTATCTACACGAAACTATTAGATAAAAGAAATTATTGTATGCTTAATGATTAAGTAATTATATTATATTATCAGAACAGACACAAATTAAATATGTTCAAACAAGTGAAATCAACTTGCATGATTAAAATATTTTTTTTACACTTGTGTTGAACTTTTCTCAGTTTACTCAATGCAATGATCGCTGTGTTTGAAAGCCACTCATTGTAGGTTTATCTACAACCGATTTTTTTGTAAAAATTTTACTTTTATTTGTGTGTTATCTTTTCGTAGGTAAAAAATGCAAATTTTTTGATGAAAATAACAAAATTTTTACATAACACAATGAAAAAATGAAAGGTCAATATACCTTGAATTTAATATGAAGCTTTATAATATGATTTTGCTACCAAAAAAAGAAAAATATCACGTTAGACAATAAAACTTCAGAGGTTAGCTAATTTCTGTCGACAACTTCGGGCTCCTGAACAAATAACCTCAAAATTTAATTAAGTTTCCTCCTTCTGTGCTTTTGTAGCTGCTTACTTGCATGCTATATTGGAAACGTTTTTCTAATTAGGAATTTATGCAAAAGCCACAGTTTATTCTCTGACAATTTCCGGAGGTTGATATACGAAGAATTTGGTAATATCGTAAATTTGATGTTAGATACTAGGTTAGTTAAGGAGCTGGTACAATTAGCAAGAATGCAGTTACTTTAGATAATGTATAATCAGATAAGTTATTTTTCTTTTTTTAATACACTTGGAGTTTTTTATGGCAACCCAATTTTGTGTAAACAAAAGTACGTAATTGAATGAATGTTGTCATTTTTTATGCATTGAAAACATTTTAATTTATTATTATTCACAAATATTATTAATTTCCTAGTAACTTACCCAGAGAAGTGAAAACCAGGTTCTGAGTTGGAAAAACTTGATTATTATTGTAAAATATTTTTTTGGCTGAACGGCTGCTGGAAAAAATATAAATCTGAGGACCGCTTGTGAAGAACAATTGATAGATTAAAAAGCTATTGTCAGAACGTTGTTTTATTTCGATTTTCGGTACAACTCGAGAAAGTAGACGAGTTACAATTCTCCGTTTCAAATAGAGATGCTCTCGAATGGAACGCTGGCTGCGATCTAAAGAAAACATGACACGAGCATGGGATTTGTTTAGATGAATCAGTTTTGCAAGAACATTTTTGTCGTATAGTAGAAACAGGCATGCATCATTACAATGTTTGCAAGAATACCAATGCATATAAACAGTCTCTTTTTATGTTTCAGGGCATACCATAGCTGGTACATGTACAAGCCATTTCACCAATCTCTTGTTACGCGTCCCGTTGAATTTCCGCAAGACATTTTATGCGTATACCTGAAACGTGCCCAAATTGCCTTTTTGCTGTTGCAACTTTTTCATAAGTTTTAAGTTCAAGCTTCAATTTTTAGCGTTGGGTTTGGAACTAGGATGGACGTTTGTGGGCTATATTGAAAACACGACAGGACATCAGCTCCTGGAGTAGATTTGAATTCATTTATAAACCATTCGGGGTAATTATTAATTGCATAAACTAAGTTATACATTGAACCAGTCATGATAAATCGTATAGAAAATGAGTAGATGAAAGAGAATAGTAAAAAATGAACTCTCCACGATACATTTGACCTCCATCTGACCTCCATAAAAAATATAAGCTTACTACTCATGTCAACAAATGTTTTCATTTTAAAAGAGATTTTAGTTATAATACTAATCTACAATAAGTCTGCAGGTTTAGTGACAACTTGTAACGCAGCAAATCCTATGCTAAACCCAAATCCAATGCTAAACCCATGTTAATCAAGCAGATGCTAAACCCAAAAAAAATTATAAGTCAATTGCTGAACCCCAAAATAAATAAAAGTTAATTGCTCGACCCAAATGCTAAACTTATGCTTAACCCTAAAAATTAAACACTGTGCTAAACCATATGCCAAACATCAAGTTAATCAAATTTAAATGCAAAACCCCATGTTGAATCCAAAGTTAATTGAATTTGAATGCCAAACTTTATGCTAAAGCCAAATTTAAATAAATTTAAATGCTAAACCTTATGCTAAACCATATACTAAATCTAAAGTTAATAAAATATAAATGCTAAACTTCATGCTAAACTCCGTACTAAATCTCATTCTAACTGACATGCCCAGTGGTATATTACATTGATTTAATCATATATGATTCAACATTGGGTTTATTTCTTTAAAATATAAGTATGTATTTGCCTTTTTGTCATTTAATATTTGTCGTATAATTTATCCGTCTAAACAAAATTAACACGGCGTGTTTTAATTAACAAGTCATTTTCAATTAACGAGTCATTTTCAATTAACGGGTCATTTTCAATTAACGGGTCATTTTCAATTAACGGGTCATTTTCAATTAACGGGTCATTTTCAATCAACGGGTCTTTTTCAATTAACGGGTCATTTTCAATTAACGGGTCATTTTCAATTAACGTGTCATTTTCAATTAACGGGTCATTTTCAATTAACGTGTCATTTTCAATTAACGGGTCATTTTCAATTAACGGGTCATTTTAATATTAACTTCTTTTTTCAGAATAATGAGTCAAACTCTTGTAAAGTATACAACCTATTTGTTAAACTACAAGCCTTCATTTATGTGTAAAGCTGGTATTTTTAGGATGTGTCGGGCTGTCATTTGATGGAACTTCAGCCATATTATTAGCTCGGCACTTCAAAATGTCATTTATATTTCATGAGCCTTAAATCTAGCATAGAATACCAGATAAAAATGGATTAAACCTTACTTTATATAAAACCGTCAAATTATATTATACATATAATTACAATGGATATACCTCAAATCTGTTTTTACAATTAATTTAAATTTTGTTGTTTGTAGTTTTGCCCTAATGTTTACAACCAAAGCAACTAATGCATGATCTGTATAACTTTAAACAAACTGTAGTTTTAAACATCAGTATGGCATGAATTTTTATACTTATACTCTGTGTATTTATATAAATACGCGTGTCCATCCATGTGGGCATATTTTAAATTTAAGATTTAACAAGCCTCTGACTAATGCTATTTAAAAAAATATTTTATTGCGCAATAAGGAATGAATAACTTGCGTAACTGAATGCTTAATATTTCCGTTTGACAACATGTTTAAAAAAATAGTCAGGTAGATAAAAAAAAAATATTGTAATACGTTTACTGTAAAGAACTGGACTGCTTTTAGGTCGTTTTTGGCCACAAATTCCTAACTTACCCTCCCTTTTCATGTACTATTGTATTTTATGTAAATTCCAGAATGTTTCTTCATACGGTCAAGTTGGTTAACACAAAAACATACGGTACGTCCGACTGCCATGATAATAGTCGATTGAAAAACTTTAGCAAAATATTAAAATTTATTTTCAGTGTTTTGAGTCCAGTAAAGAGAACCCTTATGAGTTTATGGTAAATTTTAGTCAAATAAATCTAAGTTAAGTTGTTTCTAAATGTATCTAAATAATTATTCTTGGTTTTTTAGTTTTTAGATCACTTTTTATTCAAGTATTCAATTTTAGGGACAACATTTACCAAACGGCTAGGATAGCACTTAAAAAAGGAAGTAATATTATTTCTTATGCAAGTTTATTTTTTTTCCTCCACGCGTCAATAAACAGAAACAAAAGGCAAATTAAATTAATTAAGAATTACATTCAGAAAGCATACACTTACTCGAATCTTTTTTCAAGGAGTTGTATTCTTCAATGCCTGTAGGCGACTTGGGCAAACTATTCCACATCTTAACACCATTGTACTTTCGTAAAAAATCCGATTTCAAGCCGTGGTTTATATTGTTATGATTAATTACAGTTAACTCGAGTAGATAGAGATGATGCACAGAGATGACGAATTAAATACACAACATTAACAATATGTGAATCTCACTGTTTCCCAGAAATGTCGTCTTGAAACCATACTCATCAATTAGGAAGAGAATAAAAATTTCACTCTGGCACTTTTTTCTCCTTGTTAACCAGTTTTATTAAACTTAGTCGAAATAATTTCTTCATATTTTAAAAAGTACCTTATACACGCGCTTGTATCAAGAACCTTTTACATTACTAAAAACATGACAACGAATATGTAATGTTCTTCTAAATTCCTTTGTTACGTCAAAGTACCCAAAACTGAAGTTTTGTACAATAGCTTGCACAAGAAAAGTTCTATAATCGTAATCTATTGTTTTAAATACTGGAATTTATAATCAACTAGCTCTGTTGCAACCGCAAATGTTGCTTTGAAACTGCAGTGACAATAAAACTTTGCAAATTATTGGTACGCGTTAAGGAAGATTTGCAGAGTTTTTTGAACAACAACGTAATTTTTTCAATTTACTCTAAAAGTATTACCATGTCTTTTACAAAAGCGACGTTTAGAGCTCACGCAGCAGTACAAAAAATAATTCCATTGCCATACTTCGCTAACCAATCAACGTATAAACTTACTTCAAGTGTGCTGTACAACAATGCATATCATCGAGTTTTGCGGACAATAATTTTGTCAACCTACTCAATCTATCCGATTTACTTTATTGTATATTTTGCAAATTTATTACTTCATTGGAGCTCCCTTGAAAACATTTCGGCTGAAGAGTTGATGTTCAACTGGATGTGCTTATGTTTGGACACAGCATTTGTTTCAACAGCAACAGTTATTTTCACACAAAATGAAAATATCCAATATATGCTTACTCAAGCTTGCAGTCTTGTGCTTTTTGATACATCCACCGCCGCTGCACAACTTCAAACTGGCTTACTTAATATTAAATTTGGAGGAAAGACGATTGAAGAAATATCCTTTTGTTGTATGGTAGTTGGAATTCCTTTTGCCTTTGTTAGCTCTTGTATGATTCCGTTTTTTCATCCATTTCATCCATTATTTTTAGTCTTTGGGAAGAGCACATGGGCGAAAGCTGTTGCTTCTTTACACACAGGTATAGTAATTGGATACACTATTTGGTACATCATATCAGGTTTACAGATTTGCGCTTCAGTTTTGGAGCTGTGGCAAATTTACACAAGCGAATTGGTTGTAGAGCCAGCCATTTTGGAAATTAGTTTCCAAAACACCTTTCGCAACTGTTATCTAAAGTGCAGAAAGATTCAGATTTTGGCTACTGTAGTAAATCACGTAGTCGCTTATATTGCAGTTTTATTTATTTATGTTGGCGTGGCGTGGGCATCTGTATGCACATATGCAACATTAACAATGTGGCACAGCTTCCCATTTCTGTTATATCTCGTTTTCCCCATTTTTTCAGCTCATATTTTTGGCCTTATTATATTATTTAGTCAGTACGCTGATACTTGTAGCCATAGCATTAGCAAATTTTTGCATTTTTGGAAAAGTCACTGCAGACGAAAGCAAGAGCGGAAAATGCTCCGCAGTTGCCCATGGTTTGGATTAAAAGCAGGCAACTATGGAATTATAATTGCGGAAACTGGACTTCAATTGTGCGACGATATTATCAATAATACTGTTACATTATTAATGTGTTTTTAGTGTAATGTTACTTGTTTAATTGATTGATTGAACTTGATTGAAGTTTTGAGGATTGGTCAATTACAAATGACAAAATGATAAACTTTTTTTAATTTTTTTTTACATTCCATTGGAATTTTTAACCAACAATATTAAGCTAATATAAGTTTAGGTAGACACACATAAGTTTCTAACTAGCAAATGGTTGTTCAGAAATTTAGTTTAGAAATAAACCAAATGTACATAAAAACGACCATGCTGTAATATTTATTACGATACAAAAATTGTTCCAGTCCAAACTTTCACAGTCAAAGTGCGAACGCAAATCTTAAATACATACGTATTTAACTACAAAGTATAAATGATATAATTAGCTAATTCAATTCCACGTCTTAATAAAACTGCATCTATTTAGAATCTTGTCGAAAACTACCACGAATTCGTACTTTTGCAATTTTGATACGTAATCTTAAGATTATGGATGCACAAATCTTTCAAAATGGAACGCTATATTAGTATTAGTATAATAAGTAAGTTGAATATACCTAAATTACTTAAGAAAAAACATTTAAATGAAATTTCATTACTTTAAGTGAAAGATGTTACGTTACATTACGTTAATTTTTTGTTTTTTTTTGTTTTTCGGGCTTCATATGGCTTTTACCTTTGCACTAGTATAGTAAATAGTACTATTAAACAAGTTGTATAGTAATCGAGTTTGGCAAGCAAAGTCACACAGTTTTTAAAATAGTGTCTTCTTACAAAATAATTAATTGGTTTAGCTAATAAAGACTCAATGAAAATTGGTAATCCGAGTTGCATGTTTCCCCAAGAAGAAGGGCTTTTAAGATGTCAATCGTTTGCTTACAAGTAATGTGGAATACGAAGTATACTTTCTCCACATTTATTTTAGGGTCCATCTAGCCTCTATGCGTACAACTACTAGATATCAACTGAAAGTGCGTGGAAACGGTTTTGACCAAGAGTTGCATGCAATGCTCGCAATAGCACCGAGAAAATGTTCTCCTACGTTAATAAATATTTAAACTCAATATAAACATAAACTTTTGGATGAAGCCATGCGCTGAGAAAACATCTTTCCGAACATGTTAAAACAAATCCAAAAACATTTCTGTATTGCAGCTGTAACTACCACAATCTGTTATGCATTAATATAACTTATTGAAACCTTTCCAGTTCACCTTGGAAACCTTTAATCAGACATGGTGACGGTTGGCCGTTTTCTATCCACACTCGAGAATCGGTCAATAAAAGTCTACACAGAATATGTATTAACATTACGCATTTATTTTTATTTTCTAATTTTAGTGAGGCATATTTGCTTGAAGTGGTACAATGGGAGCTTGTCGTTTTGATGATGGTCTTGGTAATTAGATAGTTATCAGGTGTTCAAATTTGGAAACATTTGTTTACCCAAGATGAAACGAATTTTCAATAAACCTTGTTATGCTCACCAATACGAAATTGCTGGAGCTATATATTGGAGATTTGTGAAGTGAAAGACGACCGCACTACCTTCACTGCTTATTTCCTGTGGCTTTTAAAAATAGATGACAAGTGATTGTTAAAATTCAAGTTATATGTTATCCAAAATAAATGTGTTAAATTAACTAGAAAAATGAATATTTTTTGATTTGCAAAGCTGAAGACCCAAGTCTTGTGCATATCAAAAGTTTTTAAATTTTCAATTTTTTAGGTAATTTTAACCAAATTTGTGTCGAGTCAATATATATTTACCTTTCTAACATGTCTAAATTTTTGATGCATTCATTGCTTGTACTCGATCCGCATAGATTTTACTGATGCAAACATGAACAAAATGTTTAGGGCGGTTAATAAATTATATACCTGAGTAAATACTAGGCTTAGTCGATTCTCAACGATTTGTTGTTTAGTTACATTGTTGTACAATGTTGCATTTCGTGCCTGACTTACGATATCATGAAAATCCGTACGATCATTTTCGTTCTTGTGTCTCAGTACAAATTCTATTGTTCCTGTTCATGGATGTTGAGTATTGAAACAAGTTTGACACATGATCTGTAGAACTAATGGATTAGTTAATTAAAAACCGTTTGATATTTGGATCCGCACAATAACCAATAAGCGTATTAAATAAAATGGCTAAACGTTCATATTTATACAAGTTAGGTAAAGAAGTAGAACAACTATTGTTCGTACCGCACTTCCCATAAGAAACATGATATCCCATGGCAGATTTGGTTTGGACTATCACTGCCAGATACAAATGTATTTCTTATTCGGAAATGAGGGGAATATTCCGAGGCGAACTTGGTCAATTCGTAGTTTAAACTTGTATCATTGTTTACTTCAAGAAATGACAACTTGTGGGCTGCATGTGGTGCCATTATTGGGTAAAGGAAAATCATAGCTGCTATTTCGTTAGTGAAAAACTTATGAATTTAGGTGAATCCGCAACTTGAAAAGAAATACACACGTTTTTATTTTCAAGTTGAGCTTCGAAGTGACTTTCGAATAGCTTTACATGAAAATGTACATTTTGGCACATTGTGAATTCTTACATTCGTATCCATGCGCTGTTGCAGAGTTAGGAAAAATAAAACATAACATTTGTTGTTCACGTGATTGTAGCTTTCTCTCAATTTTACTGAGCTGCAGAAAAAAAACATCACTGATTTTTTTAGTGTGCAAATATTGGCTACTATTACAAAGATTTCACTTCCTTTGCAAGTTGTTCACTAAATGACACGCATTAATTTTATTGAAACTACACGGTAGTCAAACAGTAAGGCTTTTAACAAAAATATATGGGGTAAAGTGTCACGAATGCTTTTACGAGCGGAAGTTCATGTTTATCTTAATCGTGCACGGGAGAAACTTATTTCACTTACAATGCCGATGTTTGGAGAGCGTACCTGTCAACATGTTGCAAATAGAAAGGTTTAGAGTCAACTGACGACTAGGTAAAATTAAAAAGCGTTTCTTATTCCTCAGAAAAGCGTTCTTATTGAGTGTGCGACTGATATGATGAGACACTGCTTATGTCGAACTTCGTTTTCAATGAAGAAAAGAGTGAAAGCATATTACATTTATGTCCTAAATCTTATCTGAATGATTCTCTTTTGAACTTCTTATTCAATGCTTTTTAGTTTGTCATTCCTTTGTTATTTAAATGAATTTTGTGACCAAATTGTTCAGTATTTCCATGATAAACTTAAGGAAATAAAGGGGGAAAGGACCTGAACATTTATTTTGCCGTCGAATGTCTGAAGTGATTCTTCAAATCTGCAAATTTATATGCAGACAGAGGTATTTTAGAAATTCGAAGGTTTATCCTTTCACATACTTACAAGACATTTACTTACTTTGGGATATATCAAGTTCACTTGAAATTGAAACGATTTTAAACCAATATGATTTACTAGATTTTTTTATACTTTCAACGTTCTAAATAGCGACGAAATTTAATCTAAATACTAATTTATTCTATGATACGGAATTTGAGTCATGTGAACTAACCACTATATTTAATGTTCTGTTTAAGTTTTGGAATTTGATTGGCAAAGTTAATACTTTTCATAGCAACTTCGTTCTTGTGGCAAAACAGGCATACTATTTAATAACCCCTTTTATACCTCGTTTCTTTCCTTTTTTCCTAATTTAATTCTCAAAAAATAAAGTCTACACTTCTTTCTATTCCTGTTTAATTTGCGGTACTGTTTCATGAACAAAATTGGCACATACTGTTTTATTTCGAAAAATGCGTATTATTAATCCTGAACAATTGCATACTCTTTGTTTAAATAATGAATGATAAACCGTCTATTGACGTTAGAAAATCCCGTTGTCGCGTACATTTTTGCACATTGAGAATTCCATATTGACGGACAAAATGATACTGCAATATGATACTGCAAACTTTTTGTATCTGGATTGACATCGTGGGAGTGCAAAAAGGCCTTCTGGTACAAAAATTTATAAAGTTTAAATTATTTTTTTTAAATCAAAATTGAAAACTTTTTTTGCTACTTTATAAGTTACAATTTCATTCACAATTGGGAAAATGAAATTTACAAATCAATTTATACTCGACAAAAATACATTTCTGATTTTAAAACTATGACAAATCATTAAAAAAGTCCAAATTCAAGTTACTTCATGATTGGAAATCTATTTATTTAAAAAAACCGAG